>OX438799.1:26989146-27229146 GCA_949316475.1 Hypomecis punctinalis | reverse complement strand
TAACCTAACCTAACCTAACCTAACCTAACCTAACCTAACCTAACCTAACCTAACCTAACCTAACCTAACCTAACCTAACCTAACTAACCTAACCTAACCTAACCTAACCTAACCTAACCTAACCTAACCTAACCTAACCTAACCTAACCTAACCTAACCTAACCTAACCTAACCTAACCTAACTAACCTAACCTAACCTAACCTAACCTAACCTAACCTAACCTAACCTAACCTAACCTAACCTAACCTAACCTAACCTAACCTAACCTACCTAACCTAACCTAACCTAACCTAACCTAACCTAACCTAACCTAACTAACCTAACCTAACCTAACCTAACCTAACCTAACCTAACCTAACCTAACCTAACCTAACCTAACCTAACCTAACCTAACTAACCTAACCTAACCTAACCTAACCTAACCTAACCTAACCTAACCTAACCTAACCTACCTAACCTAACCTAACCTAACCTAACCTAACCTAACCTAACCTAACCTAACCTAACTAACCTAACCTAACCTAACCTAACCTAACCTAACCTAACCTAACCTAACCTAACCTAACCTAACCTAACCTAACCTAACCTAACCTAACCTAACCTAACCTAACCTAACTAACCTAACCTAACCTAACCTAACCTAACCTAACCTAACCTAACCTAACCTAACCTAACCTAACCTAACCTAACCTAACCTAACCTAACCTAACCTAACCTAACCTAACCTAACCTAACCTAACCTAACCTAACCTAACCTTACCTAACCTAACCTTACCTAACCTAACCTAACCTAACCTAACCTAACCTAACCTAACCAATTTTTCGTACGACGAAAGTCTGTCCGATTTCGGTTTGTGGGTCGCTATTTGAACTCGTCTGTGCTCCTGGATCACGCTCCCGCATTCCTGAAACAAAAAGAACACAAATTAATAGCAAAATTATTGTTATTTTGACAAAATAAGTAAAATTGACAGAATTAGTGCAACATTTTTTTAGAAAATTAACCAAATTTCGCTTTTAGGTTCGTTTATTCTGTAATTTTGTGTCTCTGGTAGATCGGGGGTGCTGTGCGCCGTCGTTTAAGCCATCTCTCGACGCGCTGCGTCCCACAGGACTCGAGAAAATCGCAAAAAACCGAAATCGAGCGCCCACCCACCCGCCCTTTGGTCTCGTTACTATAGTAAACTTTTAAAATTTTTCCATCAAGGTGGGTTGGGATTTTTACATAAATATTGACTTTTAAAATAATAGTTCACATATTGTTACGTATCTATTTTTAGACCCTCTGTTAACATCAGAGCATTTGTTTATTGGACGCTCCTGGTGAGTTTTATCACCAGACATTATACAGTTGTTTTTAAAAACCTTTGTTTGACTTCGGCTCTGAGACCTTGTCCAGAGCGTTTTATTGAAAATCTTAATTCTAATTTAGGACGTATTTATTAGACTGTGCCCACGGTCTTTTGACCTGAGCACATAGCATAAAATCTCCAAAATTTGACTGCTTTGCAGATATACTGACTGGACCCCTCACACAAAACAATGTTCATGACCCGGTCCCCACCGAAAAAAGGATCGGAAAAGAGTCCCCTTGTATCGCCCACTGCTACGAAGAGTAACGTATCTTCCCCCTCTGGAAAGATGCAAGCTCCAAATGTGAGGAAGAGTATTGGAGAATGGGAAAATGGTGCAGCAGCTTCCAAATCATCGGTCCCTGTGGCGTACACACTGTCGCCACCAAAACAAGGGCCACCCAAGCAGAAGCCCTCGCTCCCGTCAGCTCGGAGAGCGTCTATTGAAACTGCGGGGGGTACGCCGAAGGCAGCTGGTGCATCGAGGCCCGCGGACAGAGTGACTGAGTGCCGGAACTGGCTTCTTAAAGCGAAAAATCATCTAAGTGAATCTCGCAATTTGAAGACTGAGCTTAAGGAAGGAATCGCTCTGGCCGTGGACAAAATGTACCAGCTGATGAAGCAGGAGGCAGCGGCGGCGGCATTGTCAGCATCTGGAAACAAAAACAAAAAGATTAATAATGAGGAAGAAAAAGATAAAGGACAAGTAGTTAGAGGGCGAGACACAGAGGAGTTAGAAAAAATTCTAGAGACACACACTCGACTCCTGTTGGAAAACAATTTGAAAATGGAAACTCTGCGGGAATGTTTGGAAAAGAGGACATATGCAACCGTGGCAGCGGCGACCACCAAGGCCCAGGTACCGCCTCGGACGGCCCTGCACTCGGTGGTCGTCACTGCCAAAGATGAGACGGAAACGGGGGAGGAGGTTCTGGATAGGATTAGAAAGACTGTGAATGCCAAGGAAGGTGGTGTCGAGGTAGAGAGAATTAGGAAAGCAAAGGATAGAAAGATCATAGTTGGGTGTAGAACAGAAGAGGAGAGAAAGAAAATCAAGGAAAGGCTCAATCTCGACAAGGAACTTCTTGTGGAAGATGTTAAAAACAAAGACCCCCTGGTTATCCTCAGAGACGTTCTTCAGCTGAATAAGGATGAAGACGTCCTGAAAGCACTCCGAACCCAAAATAGGTCCCTATTTCGGGATATTTCCAAAGAAGACGACCGAGCGGAAATCGCCTACAAGAAACGAACGAGAAACCCGCATACTAACCACATTGTGATGAGGGTCTCCCCGAAGTTGTGGCAGCACTTGGTCCAAGCTGAGGCAGTCCACATAGATCTGCAACGGGTTAGGGTGGCTGACCAATCGCCGCTGGTTCAGTGCTCGCTGTGCCTCGGCTATGGACATGGCCGGCGCTTTTGTAAAGAGGCGCTAGAGAAGTGCAGCCACTGCGGAGGCCCTCACCTCAAAGCCCAGTGCGCGGATTGGCTGGCCAATGCGCCTCCTTCTTGCTGCAACTGCACACAAGCCAAGCTAGAAAAAACGGACCACAACGCCTTTAGCCAGGAGTGTGCGGTGAGGCGAAAGTGGGACGCGTTGGCTAGAGCGGCAGTAGCTTACTGCTAAGGTGGTTCCCGGCGGAAATTCTGATCCAGGCAATACGAGGCCATATGGTGTAGCCCAAGCGAATTTGCAAAGAAAGGAACTGGCAACCAACGAATTAATGCTTGAGGCACACAAAAACAAAATGGCCTTCGCACTGCTCCAGGAGCCCTACGTTGGGGCAAAAGGGCGGGTGAAGGACTTTAGGGGTGTGAGAGTCTTCCAAAGCGCAAAATCTGGCGACGGCCCGGTCAAGGCCGCCATAGCGGTGTTCGATCCGGATTTGGACGTTGTCCAGTGTCCCGAGTTTACCACACCAAACATCGTCGTTGTAAAAATCGGGACAAGTGCGTGGGAGATTCTCGCCATTTCCTTCTATTTCGAACCCCGGCCTGAGCCTCTTGAGCCATACCTGGAGCAGTTGGACAGAATTAGGAAACACTTCCGCACCAGCACAATTATGGGAGGGGACACAAATGCCAAAAATCCATGGTGGGGTAGCCCAACTATAGATGACAGAGGAGAGGTCATGCAAGGAGCCCTAGAAGAAATGGATATGGAGGTGCTCAACAACGACCCTGCCACCCCTACCTTCTTCACTATCAGGGGTGGAAAAACTTACAGCAGTTTTGTTGATGTGACGGCGTGCACACCGGATCTTCTTCAGCTGGTAGAAGACTGGCAAATAGACGAGAGAGTGACGACCTCAGACCACAATACTATTAAATTTAAAATTAGAAAAACAAGATCGAAGGGAGTTAGTATTAGTAGGACTACTAGAATATATAACACTAAGAGAGTAGACTGGAGTCACTTCCGTGAGAGAGTGGCCCACTTATTACAAGAAAATAATATAAATAAAATAGAGTTAAACAAAATAGATAATGAAATAGATTTGGAAAATAAGACAAAACTTTACGTAAATACTATAATAAAAGCATGTGCAGAATGTATACCCAAATTTAAAGCCAAAACTAGTTTTAACTTACCATGGTGGTCTGAAGAACTCGAAACCCTCATGAAAGAAGTCGTCCGATGTAAGCACAGGATCCGGTGGGCAGCCGCGGTTCGTCACGCGAAGGTCGTCGCTGAATACCTGAAAACAAAAGAAAATTATGAGGAAGAGGCAAAAGGGGCACAAATCCGGAGCTGGAAACGGTTCTGTGAGAAGCAGGATGGGGAGGGCTTATGGGAGGGCATATACCGGGTTATTGGGAGGACAACTAAGCGGCATGAAGACTTGCCGCTAGTCAAAGATGGGATAACGAAGGACCCAAAAGAGTCAGTCAGAATGTTGGCAGAGACTTTCTATCCGGAGGACCTGGAGTGCGAGGATAACGCGGACCACCGACGAACCAGGGATTTAGCGGCCCGAGTAAACAGCGGCCATGATGAACAACATGACCCGCTGTTTACATTGGAAGAGCTGAAGGAGTCGGTGGAAAGCTTCAACCCTAAGAAGGCCCCCGGGGCGGATGGTCTCACGGCTGACATCTGCGCTCACGCCATCCTGGGCGACCCTGAACTGTTTCTCACTATTGCCAATAAATGCTTGGAACTCGGCCACTTCCCCTCTATCTGGAAGGAGGCCACAGTGATAGTTCTTCGAAAGCCGGGCAAAGAAGACTATACGAACCCGAAGTCATACAGACCTATCGGTCTCCTTCCGGTGATGGGGAAGATGTTGGAGAAAATGGTAGTAAGAAGGCTGAAATGGCACTTGATTAAGCGGATGAGTACTCGCCAGTACGGTTTTATGCCCCAAAGGAGCACTGAGGACTCCCTCTATGATCTAATGCAACACGTACAGGACAAACTGAGTCAAAAAAAGCTACTCACAATTGTATCGTTGGACATAGAGGGAGCCTTCGATAGCGCTTGGTGGCCCGCAATCAAAGTACGACTGGCTGAGGAAAAGTGTCCGATAAATCTCAGAAAGCTCGTGGACGGCTACCTAAATGGTCGCAGCGTCAGCGTAAGGTACGCGGGCGAGGAGTACTCAAAAAGTACAACCAAGGGATGTGTCCAGGGTTCCATAGGAGGACCAATCTTGTGGAACCTGCTCCTGGACCCCCTGTTAAAGGGATTGGAAAACAGAGGAACCTACGTCCAGGCCTTCGCTGATGATGTGGTCCTGGTGTTTGACGGCGACACTGCTCTAAAAGTCCAAAGGGATGCCAATGCCGCCCTCGCCTATGTTCAGGAGTGGGGAGTTCAAAACAAACTAAAGTTTGCCCCGCACAAAACCAAGGCGATGATAGTCACGCGAAAAATGAAGTACGACACCCCACTTCTGACTATGGGCGGGGTCGACATTGGCATGTCTACGGAAATCAAACTTCTCGGGGTCACTATTGACGAGAAGTTGACCTGGAGCAGTCACGTCTCCAACATCTGTACCAAAGCCGCAAGCATCTACAGACAGCTGTCCACGGCAGCCAGAGTAAGCTGGGGTCTCCACCCAGAAGTCGTGCGGATCATATACACCGCCGTTGTAGAGCCGGTAATGACGTACGCAGCAAGTGTTTGGGCTCCAGCAACACAGAAACTGGGCATACAGAGGAAGCTTAACGCCGTGCAAAGGGGCTTTGCGCAGAAACTATGCAAAGCCTATCGCACGGTCTCCCTAAACTCAGCTTTGGTGCTGGCCGGAATACTACCCTTAGACCTCAAAATACAGGAGGCAGCCGCCCTGTACGAAGCAAAAAGGGGAGTATCCCGGCCAGTACCGGGAGATGGGGAGATCGAGCGACGCACGGCGTTCACTGAAACCCCGCACCCGGCGCAGTGCATGGGCCTGAAATTTGTGTGCTTGGAAGACCAACATGACGTAGACAGGCACAGTGGTCAAGCAGTACGGATATTTACGGACGGCAGCAAAATCGAAGGCAAGGTTGGAGCGGCACTGTCTCTTTGGAGTGATGCCGCGGAAACCAAAAGCCTAAAATTGAAGTTGTCGTCCTACTGCACTGTCTACCAAGCGGAGTTGTTGGCCATACATAGAGCAACGGAGGAGGTATTGAAGATCCCGAAAACCGGCTTTGGAATCTACAGCGACTCAAGGTCAGCGCTAGAAACGGTGGTCAACGGCCGCTCTCTCCATCCCCTTGCTGTCCAAACTCGATCCAACTTAAAAAAGAGCAGCAAGTTGGGCAAAAAAGTTGATCTTTTTTGGATAAAAGCACATGCGGGATTGGAGGGGAATGAGAGAGCGGACGAGCTGGCCAAGGACGCAGCCTTGAAGTCAAAAACAAAGCCGGCGTACGATAAGTACCCCGTCTCATTCGCCAAGCGGATACTCCGTGCGAACACTCTGGACGAGTGGGATCGGAGGTATAAATCGGGGAGTACAGCCGCAACGACGAAGCTATTTCTGCCCAGCGCGATAACGGCCTACCGGATTGTGAGAAAAATGGGAATTTCCCCAATAGTCACGCAGATACTGACAGGGCACGGTGGGTTCTCCGAGTACCTGTATAGATTCAGGTGCAAGGGGAGCCCATCATGCATATGCGAGCCAGACAAAGAGGAAACAGTCCCGCACATCTTGGCAGAATGTCCCGCCTATGGAAAAGAACGTTTTCAGACAGAGCAAGATATGGGCTGCCAAATAGAAATAAACTCCTTTAGAGATATAATGATAGATGATGAAAAAAGAGTAAGATTTATAGAATATTGTATAGAAATAGTAAAGAAAGTAATAAGTAGGAATAAATAGATACATAAGTAATTTTGAGTAACTATATCATGAGCATATAGATATATCAAAATAATGTTAATTTAATAGTGTTGAAATAAAATTGGTAAAATACATAGTCTAGAACGATATACGAGTAACTGTAATAAGCATATGGATAGAAGTTAAAGTGAAAACAGATAAAACAAAAAAGGAAATTTAGAGCAAGAAATGGGTTCACCCACCAAATTGCGCAACGTATGGTTCTAATGAATCATAAGTATGCGCATGGGGCGCGAGGTAGTAACGACTCCTGTAGTCATTTCTTTTTAGTCATGAACAAAGATTATTTTAAACAGAAAATGTATTCAAAATTCAAAATTATAATTTAAAAATAAAGTTAGAAACTTTTTGGAAAAACTTACTGAAATAAGAGGTTTGAATTTAAAAAATTAAGATAAAATAAAATTTGTTAAAAAATTTCCTTGATAATATTCGAGGGACACATAAAAAAAAAAAAAAAAAAAAAAAAAAAAAAAACCTAACCTAACCTAACCTAACCTTTTTTTTTTTTTTTTTTTTTGTCCAGGGGAAATCTTTTAAAGATACCACCGCACCTCGGGACAGGCGGGTGGTTATGTGGGAGTCTCCGCCCATTGCTGGGCGGCATACCCACCAAAACCCCTGGGTGTTCCGCCACTGCGCTTGGTGTCGGGGCTACGGGCACGCTTTCGCACTCCTCCGCGGCACCCGACAGCGCTGGCCCAAACCGGGCCCCACCTCGGAGCTTGCGCTTCCTCCAGAATGACGACGTGCCGAACACCAGGCACATCGTCATCCCCCACCTGGGACCAACCAGCACTGGGCGTCGGACAGTACCCGTGTCCGACAGCCCTGGTCCCAATGCAACGGGTCGGTTGAAGTGGCCCCGCGCCTGCCACTACGGCTGCAGAGGATAGGGAGAGCGGCCGACGACATACCGACACTCCTCTTCCCCTGCAGCCCCACCGCGTTCGCCATCACAACGGTGGCGACCCCGTCTAGGCCGCGGAAGGTAGGGTGGGCAGTAGGCCACACACCGCCAGACCCATCCAGCCGCGGCCCCCGCCCCAAAAGGGGCACGGCCGCAGTGTCGCAAGAGCGATACTGCAGTCCACCTCGGTCGGATATGGTGCCCACCTCAGCAGGGTGCAGAGCGTACCCATGGGGGATGCAGAGGAGGTATGCAGAGCCCACCATGGAGGGTGCAGAGCGGGCTAGGGGGCAGGCACCACTAACAACAACCTACCTACTCGATGGCCGGCCTCCGAACGGACTTGGGGAAAAAGTCCGGAGAGGCGGCCCCACCTCGGGTTCCGCTTAGCTTCACCAGGCTGGCAAGACCTGGCTACTAAGCCCCCCCGCCACGACAAGGCGGGAACCCACGGGGGGGAACCTTTTTTTTTTTTTTTTTTTTTTTTTACCAGGGGAAATCCTTTATGGATACCACCACACCTCGTGGGCAGGCGGGTGGTTATGTGGGAGTCGGGCTCCGATTATGAGATGGGATTATGGGCTCGGCCGCGGCATCGCGATGAACGCGACACCGCAGTCCTCCTCAGTCGGCAAGCCGACCTACTGGCCAGCCTCTACAGGGGTTTGGGGAAAAACCCGGAGAGGCGGCCCCACCTCGGGTTCCTCTTCGTTCACCAGGTTGGGACAGACCTGGCTACTAAGCCCCCCCGCCACGACAAGGCGGGAACCCACTCGGGGGGGACGGGGGGGGAACCTAACCTAACCTAACCTAACCTAACCTAACCTAACCTAACCTAACCTAACCTAACCTAACCTAACCTAACCTTTTTTTTTTTTTTTTTTTTTTTGACCCAGGAAAATCCTTTATGGATACCACCAAACCTGGGGAGGCCGGTGGTTATGTGGGAGTCTCCACCGCTAGTCGGTGGCATACCCACTAAAAACCTGGGGTGTTTCCGCCACTGCGCCGTTATGTCGGGGCTACGGGCACGCTTCCGCACTCCTCCGCGGCCCCGACAACGCTGTCCGCACCCGGACCCACCTCGGGGAGCTCAACCCTCAGGGAGCTTCACCCGGCATAGCGACGATGTGCCGAAACACGGGGCACATCGTGCAGTCTCGGGGAACTCTCGAACGGGTGGAGGGCTTCCCCAAGCCCAGCCACCCAGAGTTCCCCTTATGGAGGCAGTCGGTCATGAGCTAACCGCCTGCCTCGAGGTCGCCTTCTGCGCATGGGGAGGCTCGCTATGTCGTCCTCCCTCGTGCGCTCGTCCGCCTCTTTGCGCCCGAGGACTTCTTCGCAGAAGTCCCGAACCGCGCTCCAGGCGGTCTCGCTCCGCACCATCGCGCGTGCAATGGCCGGCAGCGAGAGGTCGACCCCCACAGTGGCCACAAGCTGGGCACGCTGGGTGTTCCACTCTGGACACACCTCCAGCGTGTGCTGCGCCGTGTCCTCGCGGTCACCACACTGGTGGCACTCCGGTGTGGGCTCTCTCCCGGCGACTCTGTGCAAGTACTCGCCGAAGCAACCGTGCCCCGTAAGCACCTGCACGAGCCTAAAGGAGAGGACCCCATCCTCACGAGCCAACCAGTCCCGGAGGATTGGTCGGAATGCCTCAACGGTGCGGCGACCAGCAGTCGGCTCTTCCAGCCTGTGGTCCCATCGCTCCAAGGACGCTTGCCGGCCACGTCTCCGCCAACGCCTTATCACCTCGGGGGGAGGGAACTCACCCCCGGACCGTGCATCGGCCATTTGGCGGTACACGCCGGCCAGCATCTCGGCGTCCAAGTCCCATGGAGCAGTCCTGGCCAGGACGCACGCCGCCTCATACGATACGGTGCGGTATGCCCGTATCACTCGGAGCGCCATAACTCGTTGCGGCCTCCGTAGAAGTGCAACGTTATGGGCGCTCAGAGCATCCGCCCAGATCGGGGCGCCGTACAGCGCCATCGACCTTACCACCCCCGTGTAGAGGCGGCGGCATGCGGCGTTCGGCCCACCCACGTTTGGGAGAAGGCTTCCCAAGGCCGAAGCCGCTCCGACGAGCCGCGGAGCCAATCGCTTGAAGTGCTCGCGGAAATTCCATCGACTGTCGAGGACGAGACCGAGATACCTCATCGTCGTCCCGACAGCGATAGGAACACCCCCAACGATTAGCTCCGCTCCGGCTGGTGGCGCGCGCCGAGGTCCGTGGAAGCAGACGGCCTCGGACTTCTCTAGGGCCACTTCTAGCCCTAGGCGCCGGATTCGGCTCACAATCTGAGCCGTGCCCGCCGTGGCCAGGATCGACGCATCCCGATACGTCGCCCCGCGAGCCAACACCAGCGTGTCATCGGCGTAGCAGACAACGTCGATGCCACGCAGGCGGCCACCTCGAAGCACCCAGTTGTACCCGAAGTTCCACATGACTGGTCCCAGGACCGAGCCCTGTGGAACTCCGCGGGACATAGCCCACCGGCCCCATCCCTCCCTCGTCGGATAGACTACATCTCTATCCGAGAAGTAGTCGTCGAGGGTCCGGCATAGGTAGGCGGGTGCCTCGTGGCAGCGCAGTGCCGTCTTGATGCAGCCCCAGGGGAGGGTATTGAAGGCGTTTGCGATGTCGAGCGACACCGCAACGACGACCTCTCCCCGGGATACGGCCGCTTCCGCGAAGGCCCTCACCCTCGATATGGCATCGATGGTGGACCTGCCCCTGCGGAAGCCGAACTGCGACTCAGCCAGGTTTGGCCCGACCTGCTCCAGGTGCTTGTTGAGACGGGCGGCAATGACACGCTCCAAGAGCTTGCCAGCCTCGTCCAACAACACAATCGGGCGGTAGGCCCCCGGCGAGTCAGCAGGTCTACCCGCTTTGCGCAGCAGCACAAGTTTACCGCTCTTGTACCGCCGCGGAAAGCGGCCCTGCCTCAAGCAGTCCGTGAGGAAGTCCCTGAACCGCGGCTCCAGAACCTCCAACGACAGCACCCAAGCCCGTCCGGGGATACCGTCCGGGCCAGGAGCCGTGTTTTTGGCCCTGAGCCTCAGGATTGCCGCCGCGAGCTCCCCTTCGGAAACGGGCGGCACTTCCTCAGCCTCTGCATCTTCGACCCTCCCACGATTAGAGGGGAATGCCATCACTGGGGCCACGTGGTCGCCCGCCTGTGGAAACAGGGTGGCAACTACGTTCTCCAACAAGTCCGGCTGCATGGTCTGCGTCAAGGGTGGCGCCCATGCGCGGATCTTGTTCCGGACCCACTTGTACGGCCTTCCCCACGGATCGCGGTCTAAGGCGTCGAGCATGCTTTCACGGCCACTGTCTTTGGCTCGCGCTATCTCCGTCTGCAGGGAGGTGACCTCTTGCCTGTACAAGGCGTACAGCTCCGCTTCCCGGTCCGGGTCCCAGTGCCGCCGCCGGCGCTGTCTGGCGTATTCACGCCGAGCGGCCACACACTCCTCGCGGAGGTGCGCCAGCTCAGGCGTCCACCAGGACACGCTGCGACGCGGCGGCAGGGAACCCACTCGGGGCATGGAGGCGTCACACACCTGTGTCAACGCCTCGCAGAACCAATCCGCCTCGGCGTCTACCTCCACTGCATCGGATCTCGGGATCCACGCCTTCACGATAGCCGCCTCCAAGAGGACCTCGCTATCCAAGCGCTTGAGGGCCCATCGTGGTGACCGCTCCGTTCTGGGGCGGCTCGGACCTCCCGGGACTCCTGGGGGGGAGACGGTCATCCGGATATACCGGTGATCGGACAGCGTCTCCACTCCCTCCAGTACTTCCCAGTCCTGCACACGGCGCGCCAGGGTAGGGGTCGCGAACGCGAGGTCCACAATGGACCCTCCCTGTTGCCGCACACACGTGTGCACCGTCCCCGTGTTGAGCAGCAGCAAACCAAGAGCAGATGCCCATTCCTCCAATGGCTGGCCTCTCTCATTCGCAACAGGCGATCCCCACAATGCTGACTTGGCGTTGAAGTCGCCAGCAATCAGCACGTGGTTTGGACGACACTGTTGGACGAGAGATTCCAACTCGGAAAGCCAGCCCTCGAACTCGGCGAGGCTCCTGTTGGGGGAGAAGTAAGTGCCTATAAAGGCGACACCCCCCGCCACAACAGCCACACAGCCTCGCCCCCTCACTACCTTCTCGAGTGGAGGAAAGCCCGCCGCTGCTTGGGTGACGATCACCACTCGTCCCTCGTTATCGCCCGACCAATTGTCCCTTGGTGGCACATAATAAGGCTCCGCCACGATTGATATGGGTATCAACCACTCCGCCATGCTCTGGACCAAGAGGTCCTGAGCCCTGGCGGAGTGGTTGATATTGGCCTGAAGGACAGTCAGGGCCATATCAATCTGCTTCCATGTGCGAAGCCTCTCCCTGTCTCTGGGGTGGGGAAAGTCGCTGCTGGGACCTGGCCGCGGCAGCTACTCTCCTTCTTTTCTTCGAGGGCATGGCACAGGCCTTGCTCCCCACACGGTGTCCGGGTGGCTTCCCAGCCGCGGCGCAAACTGCGCAATGCGGCGCACCCGTGCACACACCCGCTTTATGGCCAGGCTGACCGCACCGGTAGCAGATGTCGCTCCGGTCCACCTCTGAAGTGCACTGCTCCCGGACGTGCCCCACTTCGAGGCACCGGAAGCAGCGCATCGGCCGTGCGGTCAGCAGCTTGACCTGGGCTGACACCCACCCCACTTTCAGGCGGCCACCACTCACCACCTTCTTTGCTACCCCCACTGGGCAGCTGATGAAGGTGGCGCCAATGCCGGCCGGGTTGCGACGAATGTCGCCGACCTTTATCAGGTCCACCTGACACTCACCGACTCTGGAGACGGCTGCCACTACCTCCTCTTTGGTGACCGAGTCATCCAAGCCGCTAACGCGCAAGTCCGCGCACTTAGTCGGCCTGGAGACCCGGATCTCCTCCGAGTTGTAGATCTCCCTCAGCTTGTTTGCGAGGGAGTCCGCCTTCTCTCCAGTGGTGGTGCCGGGTATCTCAAGAACCCGACCACCAGTGACCGCCTTACGAAATTGGAGGGTCGTGATCCCAAGCTGCGCAAGGTCGACCCTCCTCTTTGCTTCGCCCAAAGCATCCGCATATGTGATACCCTTTCTCAGGGCCTCGGGCTGGATCGTGATGACCACAGCCGAGGACCGGGGCACACGAAGCTTGGGCGCCTCCATGGTGCGCTGAGTGGCGCGTTTGGGCGGCTGCGGTTTAGCACGCCTCTGCGGTGCAGGTGGAGCTGGAGCCGCGGTCACCTTCTTCTGCTGGGGGGCCTTCCGTGCGACCACTACCCAGTTTTGGCTCGTCGACGTCGAGGGAGCCGGTTGCGCCACCACTGCGGGCACTTCGGGCAACACAGGTGGAGCCTTGCCTTTGCCTTTGCCCTTCCCTTTGCCCTTGCCTTTACTCTTAAGGCTTTGGGCAGATAGGACGGGCACGGCTGGCAAGTCCGCCACGCTCGATGGTCCCGGCTTCTGCGATGCCGCCGACGACTTGAGGAATTCTTTCCTCCTGTTTGCAGGGGCAATCGCAGGGGCCGCAGTCTTTGAGGCTAGCTTCTGGTCGGCGGCTAGCGGTGGGCGAACGCGCTTTTCCGGAAGGAGACGATCCTCTAACGCCTCAAACCGCGCGCTCACCAGGCCGCCGACTTGCCGCATTATCGCTTGCGACAAGTCTTCCGTATCCACCCTCTGGACTGATTGTCCGAGAGACGCGGAAACAGGAGCTGCACGTGTTTCCATAAACGTGCGGAGCTCCGCGATCTCCTTGCGGAGATCAGCCACCTCAGTCTGCAGGCGCTTGTTAGCGGCCTGCAAGTTCCGCGTCTCATCGGTGGAGGTCCTCTTGTGGAGGTCCTCCACCACCTCCTGTATGGTGGATGCCGCCTCTTTGAGGGCCTTCGTAAAGGTCCCCTTTAATTTTCCAGATTTTGTGGCCACGAGGTTAATCATGGCCACGCAATCCTGCACCCTCCGATTAAGGTCGGAAGCCAGCTCCCCGCTCGTCTCCGAAGATAAAGACAGGAGGCATGGCGCCGATCCGGACGAGCGGAGCCTTTGGGACATCCGAGCGACCTCTTGCTCGACCCTCAGCTCCAACTCGTCACGCTCCGCGGCCACAAGTGCCGCCTTGGCCTTAGCGAGGCCTACGTACTCGCCCGTTGTGGGCGGACGGCCTCTTCCCCGTCTTGGCGTGATGACAACCTTGACAGCTGGGGCTTCCGATTCGCCGCCAGAGCTGAGGTTGCCCTCATCGCCACTTTCTCCTTTGCGCTGGTTGCGCCTGCGCTTGGTAGCGCCCGCCTTCTCTGATGACTGTGATGTCACAGTCACCATACTCATCACTGAGGAGTCGGAATCCTCAGCTGGACTCATGAAGAGCCCCGAACCCTCTTCGTCACAATTGTTTTTGTTTTTATTATTAGAACTATCCATATTGTTCCCACGAGTATGGGGGAAATAACAAGTCCACCAAGGTAGTGCCCCCTGTACCAAGGTAAGCCTAAATACACCAAGAGTGTCGGCCGGTACTCTGGCGAGGTACGCACTCGCGACCAACCTGCCCAGTGGCCATGCATCCCCTCACGGTGCGCCGCCGCTTGGGATTTGGGGTGATTTTTTATAGAGGTTTTCTTCCTCGCGGTCCGGGCAACCAAGCCAAGACCCTCGGTCCTGCCGCAAGCCACGAGACGTGACCGTAGCCGCAAGCAGGGCTCCGATATACGACGCTGGCTCGCGAAGAGCCTGCTCGGCAGTAGTGTGAGTACATACCCAGCACGTCCCTCCCGGCAGCGGCGAGAGCTCACATCCACTGGCCCCTCTGCTAATCAGAGGGATCCTTGGAGAGCACACATCGCCAACTGCCTGAGACCACAGAAGGCCTCCAACCCCAGTTCGGGACTTATGATTTATCAGTAGAAACTAAAGATGTAACTACTGATCCATCATAATCCCAAACGAGCTCAGGACAGAACTGAGCTGTTCCCCCCCAATGTCTTCTGCACGCGCTCCTCAGGGTAGAGAGAGGGGCGCGCAGAGAAGACCCCCGACCGGATATCTGCAATCAACTGGCAAGATCCCGCGAAGGAAGTTACCAAGTGATTCCCAGGGTGCACCACGGGGAGGTTTCCGGCCATAGCACCCCAACCTAACCTAACCTAACCTAACCTAACCTTTTTTTTTTTTTTTTTTTTTTTTTGACCCAGGAAAATCCTTTATGGATACCACCAAGCCTGGGGAGGCCGGTGGTTATGTGGGAGTCTCCACCGCTAGTCGGTGGCATACCCACTAAAAACCTGGGGTGTTTCCGCCACTGCGCCATTATGTCGGGGCTGCGGGCACGCTTCCGCACTCTTCCGCGGCCCCGACAGCGCTGTCCGCATCCGGACCCTCCTCGGGGAGCTCACACTCAGGGAGCTCTACCCGGCGTTGCGACGATGTGCCGAAACACAGGACACATCGTGCAGTCTCGGGGAACTCTCGAACGGATGGCGGGCTTCCCCAAGCCCAGCCACCCAGAGTTCCCCTTATGGAGGCAGGCGGTCATGTGCTAGACGCCTGCCTCGGGGGCGCCTTCTGCGCATGGGGAGGCTCGCAATGTCGTCCTCCCTCACGCGCTCATCGGCCTCTTTGCGTTCCAGGACTTCTTCGCAGAAGTCCCGGATCGCATTCCAGGATCTTTCGCTGCCAACCATGGCCGCGGCAACGGTTGGCAACGAGAGATCCGCCCCCACTATGGCCACGAGCTGGGCCCGCTGGGTCGTCCACGCAGGACACACTTCCAGCGTATGCTGTACCGTATCTGTCTGGTCGCCACACTGGTGGCAAACCGGTGTGGGTTCTCTCCCGGCAACTCGATGCAGGTACTCGCCAAAGCAACCATGCCCTGTGAGCACCTGCACGAGCCTAAACGAGAGAACCCCATCCTCACGGGTGACCCAATCCCGGAGGATCGGTCGGAAAGCCTCGACAGTGCGGCGACCAGCAGACGGCTCCTCGAGCCTACGCGCCCACCGCTCCATGGCCAATTCTCGGCCCCTTCTCCGCCAACGCCTGACCACCTCAGGGGGAGCAAAATCACCCCTGGACCGTGTAAAAGACAGTTGGCGGTAGATGTTTGCCAACATCCCGGCGTCCAGATCCCATGGGCTCGTCCCGGCCAGAACGCACGCCGCCTCATAGGATACGGTGCGGTACGCCCGTATCACTCTGAGCGCCATAAACCGCTGTGGTCTGCGCAGCAGTTTGATGTTATGGGCGCTCAGAGCGTTCGCCCATATGGGCGCTCCGTAGAGCGCCATGGACCTTACCACGCCCATGTAGAGGCGGCGGCATGCGGCATTCGGCCCTCCCACATTAGGGAGAAGGCTGCCAAGGGCCGAAGCCGCTCCGACGAGCCGCGGAGCTAGTTGCTCGAAGTGCGCCCGGAAGTTCCATCGGCTGTCTAGGACCAGACCGAGGTACTTCATCGTCTTCCCCACGACGATGGGGACACCACTAACAACCAGCTCCGCTCCGGCTGGTGGCGCGTTCCGAGGGCCGTGGAAACACACGGCCTCAGACTTATTCAGGGCCACCTCCAGCCCCAAGCGCCGGATTCGGCTTACGATTTGGGCCGTGCCCGCCGTGGCCAGGATTGACGCATCTCTGTACGTCTCCCCGCGAGCCAATACCAGCGTGTCGTCGGCGTAACACACGACGTCGATGCCTCGCAGGTGGCCACCACGAAGCGCCCAGTTGTATCCGAAGTTCCACATGACTGGTCCCAAGACCGAGCCTTGTGGAACTCCGCGAGACATCTCCCACCTGCCCCATCCCTCCCTCTTGGGGTAGACTACTTCTCGCTCTGAGAAGTAGTCATCGAGGGTCCGGCACAGGTAGGAGGGCGCTTCATGGCAGCGCAGTGCCTCTTTGATGCAGTCCCAGGGGAGGGTGTTAAAGGCGTTGGCTATGTCCAGCGACACTGCCAAGACGACCTCTCCCCGGGACACGGCCGCTTCCGCAAAGGCCCTCACCCTCGATATCGCATCAATGGTGGACCTGCCTCTGCGGAACCCGAACTGCGATTCGGCCAGGTTTGGCCCGACCTGCTCCAAGTGCCTGTTGAGACGGGCGGCAATGACGCGCTCTAAGAGCTTGCCTGCCTCGTCCAACAGCACGATCGGGCGGTAGGCCCCCGGCGAATCGGCGGGTCTGCCTTCCTTGCGCAGCAGTACGAGCTTACCGCTCTTGTACCGGCGAGGAAAGCGACCCTGCCTCAGGCAGTTCGTGAGGAAGTCCCGAAAGCGAGGCTCGAGAACTTCCAACGCCAGCACCCAGGCGCGTCCGGGTATTCCGTCCGGACCTGGGGCTGTGTTTTTGGCCCTGAGCCTTAGCACCGCCGCTGCGAGTTCCCCCTGGGAAACTGGCGGGACTTCCTCGGCCTCTGCATCAACCTCAACGCGACGCCTCGGGAAGGCCATCGCTGGGGTCACGTAGTCGCCCGCCTGTGGGAACAGGGTGGCGACCACGCTCTCCAAGAAGTCCGGCTGCATGGTCTGCGTCAATGGTGGCGCCCATGCCCGGAGCTTCTTGCGGACCATCTTGTATGGCCTTCCCCAGGGATCACGATTGAGGTCCTCGAGCAAACTCGCTCGGGCACCGTCAATGGCTCGCGCAATCTGGACCTGCAGCGAGGTGACCTGTAGCCGGTATGAGGCGTAAAGTTCCTCCTCCCGGACCGGGTTCCGCTGCCGCCGTCGGCGCTCTCTGGTGTATGAACGTCTGGCCGCCACACACTTCTCGCGAAGATGGGCCAGCTCAGGCGTCCACCAGTACACGTTCCGACGCGGCGGCAGTGCTCCCACTCGGGGCATGGAGGCGTCGCAGACCTCGGTCAGCGCCTCCCTGAACCAATCCGCCTCAGCGTCAACCTCGACTGCATCCATGGGACCTGGAACCCACGCCTGCACAATGGCTGCCTCAACGAGGAGCTCTCTGTCCATGCGACGCAGGGCCCATCGCGGCGACCTCGCTGTCGGAGGACGGCGCGGACTACTCGGGACTCCTGGGGGGGAGACGGTCAACCGGATGTACCGGTGGTCGGACAACGTCTCCACACCCTCGAGTACCTCCCAGTCCTGCACACGGCGCGCCAGGGTGGGGCTTGCGAAAGTGAGGTCCACTATCGACCCCCCCTGTTGCCGCACGCACGTGTGCACCGACCCCCGATTTAAGAGCAGCAGCCCTAGTGCCATTGCCCACTCCTCCACCGGCTCACCTCTCTCGTTTGCAACGGGCGATCCCCACAGGGTTGACTTGGCGTTGAAATCGCCAGCAATCAACACCTGGTGGGGACGACATTGGTGCACGAGAGACTCCACCTCTCCCAGCCAGGCTTCGAAGTCGGCAAGGCTTCTGTTCGGGGAGAAGTAAACACCTATGAAGGCGATACCCCCCGCCAGAACAGCGACGCAGCCGCGGCCAGCCATCACCCTCTCCACCGAAGGAAAACCGGCTGCCGCTTGCGTCACTAGGACGACTGAGCCCTCGCTGTCACCCATCCAGTTGTCCCTGGAGGGGATGCGGTATGGCTCCGCCACAATCGCAATTGGAATCAACCACTCCGCCATGCTCTGGAGCAAGAGATCCTGAGCTCTGGCGGAGTGGTTGATGTTCGCCTGAAGGACTCTGAGTGCCATGTTAATCCGCCTCCATTTGCGCCTGCGCTTCCCGAGTAGATGGGAGGGATGGGTGCTGTTGGGACTTGGCCACGGCAGCTACCTTTCCTTTCTTCTTCTTGGAAGCCTGGGCGCACGCCCCGCTCCCCACGCGGTGTCCCGCAGGCTTATTCGCAGCCGCACAAACTGTGCAGTGCGGCTCGCCGGAGCACTCGCCCGCCTTATGGCCCACTTGACCGCATCTGTAGCATTGCTCGCTACGATCCGTGGTCGCCTTGCACTGCTCCCGAACATGTCCAACCTCTAGACACCGGAAGCAGAGCATGGGTCTTGAGGCCAACACCTTGACCTGCGCCGAGACCCACCCAATCAATAGCCGACCATTGCTGGTCACCTTCTTGGCGACCGCCACTGGACATCGGACGAAAACTGATCCGATGCCCGCGGGGTTGGACCGAATGTCACCAACCTTGACAAGGTTGGCTTCACATTGTGCTGCCCTGGCGATGGCTGCTGCAACCTCCTCCTTTGAGACAGAGTCATCCAGGCCGGTAATGCGCAAGTCAGCACTCTTGGTCGGCCTGGAGACTCTGACGTCATCCTGGCTAAAGATTTCTCTCAGCTTTGCAGCGAGGGAGTCTGCTTTCTCTAAGGTGGTGGAGCCGGGGATCTCCAGCATCCGACCACCAGTAGCCGCCCTGCGGAATTTGAGGGACGTGATACCGATTTGGCTCAGGTCCACTCTCCGCTTTGCCTCTGACAACGCATCCGCGTACGTGATGCCCTTCTTCAGGGCCTCCGGCTGTAGAGTTATAACCACAGCCGAAGAACGTGGCACGCGGAGCTTTGGCTTTGGCGCCTCTGTGCTGCGCTGAGCAGTGCGTTTCGGCGGCTGAGCCGTGGCCTGCTGTTTTGAAGCAGTCCCTTTGCCGCTCGCCTTTTTCGGAGCCTTCCTCTTGGTCACCTCCACCCAACTGTTGCTCGTTGAGGGAGGTGACTGCACCTCCGCCGCTGGGCGGCTGGCTGGCCCCGCACTCGGGGGCTCAGCCGAGCTGCCCTTGGTCACGGCCTGTTTGCCCTTTCCCTTGCCTTTGCCCTTAGCCTTAGAGGCTTTGGCAGGGGGGAGGTCAACAGCCGGCAGGTCCGTTAAGCCCGAAGAGCCTGGCTCCTCTGATGCGTTGGCGGACTTCAGGAACTCTTTCCTTCTGTCCGCAACCGCAGTAGCCACTGCATTCGCAACCAACTTGCGATCAGCTGCGAGTGGCGGGCGTATGCGCTTTTCGGGGAGAAGGCGATCTTGAATCGCCTCCATCCGAGCACTCACTAACCCACCGACCTGTCGCATGATGGACTGCGTCAGGTCGTCGGGATCCGCGGGCCTGATTTCCTTCGCCCAGAATTGTCCCGAGGGCGGGGAAACAGGAGGAGCACGCGTCTCCATCATTCGACGGAGCTCCGCTATCTCCTTTCGAAGATCTGACACCTCTGACTGCAGACGCTCGTTAGCAGCCTGCAACTTACGGGTCTCATCCGTTGAGGACCTTGTGTGGAGATCTTCGACAATGTCCTTAATGGTGGACGCCGCCTCCTTAAGGGCCTTGGTAAAGGTCCCTTTAAGTTTGCCGGACTTGGTGGCCACAAGGTTGATCGTAGCCACGCAGTCCAGCGCCCTCTTGTTTAATGCTGAGGCGGGTTCTGCGCCCAACTCAGTCGCCGCAGCAGAGAGAAGGCATGGGGCTGACCCTGCCGACCGGAGCTTTTGGGTCATCTGAGCAACCTCCTGCTCGACCCTTAGCTCCATCTCCTCTCTTTGAGCAGCATTAAGAGCCGCTTTAGCTTTGGCAAGACCGACATACTCACCCGTAGTGGGTGGCCGGCCTCTGCCCCGTCTCGGCGCGATGACAACCTTGAGAGCTGGGGCGTCCGATTCGCCGCCAGAGCTCAAGTTGCCCTCGTCGCCACTTCCTCCCTTGCGCTGGTTGCGCCTGCGCTTAGAAGCGCCCGTCCTCTGTGATGACTCTGATGCCACAGTCACCAAACTCATAATAGAGGAGTCAGACTCCTCTGCCGGACTATGAAATAGTCCACTACCTTCATCGTCAGTTTTGTTTGATTTATTTGAACTTTCCATAATTGTTCCCACGATTATGGGGGAAATAAGAAGTCCACCCAGGCAGTGCCCCCTGTGCCTAGGTAAGCCTACATACGCCAAGAGTGTCGGCCGGTACTCTGGCGAGGTACGCACTCGCGACCAACCTACCCAGTGGCCATGCATCCCCTCACGGTGCGCCGCCGCTTGAGATTTGGGGTGATTTTTTATAGAGGTTTTCTTCCTCGCGGTCCGGGCAACCAAGCCAAGACCCTCGGTCCTGCCGCAAGCCACGAGACGTGACCGCAGCCGCAAGCAGGGCTCCGATTTACGACGCTGGCTCGCAAAGAGCCTGCTCGGCAGTAGTGTGAGTACATACCGAGCACGTCCCTCCCGACAGCGGCGAGAGATCTCACCCACTTGATCACATCGCCAACTGCCCGAGACCACAGAAGGCCTCCAACCCCTGTTTGGGACGTATGATTTATCAGTAGAAACTAAAAGTGTAACTACTGATCCATCATAATCCCAAAAGTCCCAAGGCGTGGTGCCGGCCAACAAGCACGCCGCCTCGTACGACACGGTGCGGTATGCCCGTATCACTCTGAGCGCCATGAACCGTTGCGGTCTCCGCAAGAGCGCAACGTTGTGGGCGCTCAGAGCATCCGCCCAGATCGGCGCTCCGTAGAGCGCCATTGATCGCACCACCCCTGTGTAGAGGCGGCGGCATGCGAGATTCGGCCCTCCCACGTTCGGGAGAAGGCTTCCCAGCGCTGAGGCCGCTCCGATGAGCCTTGGAGCCAGTCGCTTAAAGTGCTCCTGGAACCTCCATCGGCTGTCGAGGACGAGACCGAGATATCTCATCGTCGCCCCGACGCCGATAGGAACACCGCCCACGACCAGCTCTGCCCCGGCCGGTGGCGCGTCACGAGGCCCGTGAAAACAAATGGCCTCGGACTTGTTAAGGGCCACCTCCAGCCCCAAGCGCCGGATTCGGCTCACGACCTGAGCCGTGCCTGCTGTGGCTAGGATTGCTGCATCCCTATATGTCCCCCCGCGAGCCAGGACCAAGGTGTCGTCGGCGTAGCACACGACGTCGACGCCACTTAAGCGGCCGCCTCGAAGCACCCAATTGTACCCGAAGTTCCACAGGACTGGTCCCAAGACCGATCCCTGTGGAACTCCGCGCGACATGGCCCACCTGCCCCATCCCTCGCTCGTCGGATAGACTACCTCTCTAACTGAGAAGTAGTCGTCGAGGGTTCGGCATAGGTAGGCGGGTGCCCCGTGGCAGCGCAGTGCCTCCTTGATGCAGTCCCAGGGGAGGGTGTTGAAGGCGTTCGCGATATCAAGAGACACCGCAACGACAACCTCTCCCCTGGACACGGCCGCTTCCGCGAAGGCCCTCACCCTCGATATGGCATCGATGGTAGACCTGCCCCTGCGGAAGCCGAACTGCGACTCAGCCAGGTTTGGCCCAACCTGCTCCAGGTGCCTGTTGAGACGGGCGGCAATGACACGCTCCAAGAGCTTGCCGGCCTCATCTAACAGCACTATCGGGCGATAGGCCCCCGGCGAATCTGCAGGTCTGCCCGCTTTTTGCAGCAGCACAAGTTTGCCGCTCTTGTACTGCCGCGGAAAGCGGCCCTGCCTCAAGCAGTTCGAGAGGAAGTCCCTGAATCGGGGCTCAAGGGCTTCCAACGCCAGCACCCAAGCCCGTCCGGGTATTCCGTCCGGGCCAGGAGCCGTGTTTTTGGCCCTGAGCCTCAGGACTGCCGCCGCAAGTTCCCCCTGCGAAACGGGCGGCACTTCCTCGGCCTCTGCACCCTCGACCCTCCCACGATTCGAAGGGAAAGCCATCCTTGGGGCCACGTGGTCACCCGCCTGTGGAAACAGGGTGGCCACCACGTTCTCCAACAAGTCCGGCCTCATTGTCTGCGTCAAAGGTGGCGCGGATCTTGTTCCGTACCCACTTATATGGCCTTCCCCACGGATCGAGGTCCAAGGCGTCGAGCATCCTCTCTCGGGCACTGTCCTTTGCTCGCGCTATGTCGGTCTGCAAGGAGGTGACCACTTGCCTGTACGAGGCGTACAAATCTTCCTCCCGGTCCGGGTCCCAATGCCGGCGCCTGCGCTGTCTGGTGTATTCACGCCTAGCTGCTACACACTCCTCGCGGAGGTGAAATAGCTCGGGCGTCCACCAGTGCACGCTGCGGCGCGGCGGCAGGGAGCCCACTCGGGGCATGGAGGCGTCACAGATCTCTGTTAACACCCCCCGGAACCACTCCGCCTCGGCGTCAACCTCCATTGCATCCGACGTCGGGATCCACGCTTGGACGATGGCCGCCTCCAACAGGACCTCGCTGTCCAGGCGTTTGAGGGCCCATCTCAGTGACCGCTCTGTTCGAGGGCGGCTTGGACCTCCCGGGACTCCTGGAGGGGAGACGGTCATCCGGATGTACCGGTGATCGGACAACGTCTCCACTCCCTCCAGTACTTCCCAGTCCTGCACACGGCGCGCCAGGGTAGGGCTAGCGAACGTGAGGTCCACTATCGACCCTCCCTGCTGACGCACGCACGTGTGCACCGACCCTCTGTTGAGCAGCAGACCAAGGGCTGCTGCCCATTCCTCCAATGGCTGGCCTCTCTCGTTCGCAACAGGCGAACCCCACATTGCCGATTTGGCGTTGAAGTCACCAGCAATCAGCACCTGGTGGGGACGACACTGTAGGACGAGAGATTCCACTTCGGAAAGCCAGCCCTCGAAATCGGCGAGGCTTCTGTTGGGGGAGAAGTAAGTGCCTATATAGGCGACACCCCCCGCCACAACAGCCACACAGCCTCGCCTCTTCACCACCTTTTCGATTGGAGGAAAGCCCGCCGCTGCTTGGGTGACGATCACCACAAGACCCTCATTGTCACCCGACCAATTGTCCCGTGGGGGGACACGATAAGGCTCAGCCACAATCGCAATGGGTATCAACCACTCCGCCATGCTCTGGACCAGGAGGTCTTGAGCCCTGGCGGAGTGGTTGATATTCGCCTGTAGTACCCTTAGAGCCATATTAATCGGCATCCATTGAAGCCGTCACGCCCTGTGTCGAGGGTGGGGATGGTCGCTGCTGGGACTTGGCCACAGCAGCCGCCTTCCGGCCTTTCTTTTTGGACGGCAAGGCGCATGCCTTAGCCCCAACGCGATGCCCTGGTGGCTTACCCGCGGCCGCGCAAACTGCGCAGTGCGGCACGCCAGAGCACTCGCTCGCCTTGTGGCCTGGCTGGCCACATCGGTAGCAAATGCCACTCCTGTCCACGTCCGAGGTGCACTGCTCCCGGACATGCCCCACTTCGAGGCACCGGAAACAGCGCATCGGTCGGGCCGCCAGCAGTTTCACTTGGGCCGACACCCAACCAACCTTCAGGCGACCATTGCCCACGACCTTCTTCGCCGCAGCTACTGGGCAGCTGACGAAGGTCGTCCCCACTCCTGCCGCATTTCTGCGGATGTCACCGGTCTTTATAAGATCGGCTTGGCAGCCCCCAGCACTGGCGATCGCCGCCACCAACTCCTCCTTGGTGACCGAGTCATCCAAACCACTGACGCGCAGCTCTGCGCGCTTCATTGGTCTGGAGACCCGGATTTCCTCGGAGTTATAGATCTCCCTCAGCTTAGCAGCGAGGGAGTCCGCCTTATCTCCGCTGGTGGTGCCGGGGATCTCCAGCATCCGACCACCTGTCGCCGCCCTCCGAAATTGGAGGGATGTGATGCCAAGGAGGCTTAGGTCCACCCTCCTCTTGGCTTCCGTCAATGCGTCCGCGTACGTGATACCCTTTGTTAAGGCATCCGGCTGTATTGTTATAATAACAGCCGAGGACCTAGGTACGCGGAGTTTTGGTTTCGGCGCCTCTGTGACGCGCTGAGCAGGGCGTTTCGGTGGCTGAGCCTTGGCCTGCTGTTTCGGAGCTACCCCATCGCCGCTCGTTTTCTTCGAGGCCTTCCTCTTGGTCACTTCCACCCAACCGTTGCTGGTTGAGGGAAGTGGCTGCGCCTCCGTCGCTGCGTGACTGACTGGCCCCGCATTCAGAGGTCCAGACTGGCTGGCCGTTGCCGCGGCCTGTTTGCTCTTCCCCTGGCCTTTGCCCTTACCCTTAGGGACTTTGGCAGAAGGGAGGTCAACAGCCGGCAGTTCCGCTGAGCCGAAAGGGCCCGGCTCCTGCGAAGCGGACTTCAGGAACTCTTTCCTTCTGTCCGCAGTCGCAGAAGTCCCTGCGTTCGCAGCCAACTTGCGATCGGCCTTAAGTGGCGGGCGTATGCGCTTTTCAGGAAGGAGGCGGTCCTGAATCGCCTCCATCCGCGCATTCACCAACCCACCGACCTGCCGCATAATAGACTGCGTCAGGTCGTCTGGGTCTGCAAGCCCACTTTCCTTCGCCCAGAACTGTCCTGAAAGCGAAGAAACGGGTGCCGCACGCGTCTCCATCAACCTACGGAGCTCCGCTATCTCCTTTCGGAGATCTGACACCTCGTTTTGCAGGCGTTCGTTGGCAGCCTGCAGCTTGCGGGTCTCATCCGTTGAGGACCTTGTATGGAGGTCCTCGACAATGTCCTTGATCGTGGACGCCGCGTCTTTAAGGGCCTTAGTGTAGGTCCCTTTCAACTTGCCAGACTTAGTGGCCACAAGGTTAATCGTGGCCACGCAGTCTAGCACCCTCTTGTTTAAAATTGAGGCGGGCTCCACACCCAGCTCAGTCGCCGCAGCAGAGAGGAGGCATGGGGCTGACCCTGCCGGTCGGAGCCTTTGGGTCATCTGAGCAACCTCCTGCTCGACCCTAAGCTCCATTTCTTCCCTCTGGGCAGCTACGAGAGCCGCCTTGGCTGCTGCAAGGCCGACGTATTCACCCGTTGTGGGTGGTCGGCCTCTGCCTCGTCTCGGCGCGATGACAACCTTTACTACTTATTTGATCTTTCCATACTGATCCCACGAGAATGGGGGAAATAAAAAGTCCACCAAGGTAGTGCCCCCTGTACCAAGGTAAGCCTAGATACACCAAGAGTGTCGGCCGGTACTCTGGCGAGGTACGCACTCGCGACCAACCTACCCAGTGGCCATGCATCCCCTCACGGTGCGCCGCCGCTTGGGATTTGGGGTGATTTTTTATAGAGGTTTTCTTCCTCGCGGTCCGGGCAACCAAGCCAAGACCCTCGGTCCTGCCGCAAGCCACGAGACGTGACCGTAGCCGCAAGCAGGGCTCCGATATACGACGCTGGCTCCGAAGAGCCTGCTCGGCAGTAGTGTGAGTACATACCGAGCACGTCCCTCCCGGCAGCGGCGGGAACTCACATCCACTGGCCCCTCTGCTAATCAGAAGGATCCGTGGAGAGCTCACATCGCCAACTGCCTGAGACCACAGAAGGCCTCCAACCCTTGTTCGGGACTTATGATTTATCAGTAGAAACTAAAGATGTAACTACTGATCCATCATAATCCCAAACGAGCTCAGGACAGAACTGAGCTGTTCCCCCCCAATGTCTTCTGCACGCGCTCCTCAGGGTAGAGAGAGGGGCGCGCAGAGAAGACCCCCGACCGGATATCTGCAATCAACTGGCAAGATCCCGCGAAGGAAGTTACCAAGTGATTCCCAGGGTGCACCACGGGGAGGTTTCCGGCCACAGCACCCCAACCTAACCTAACCTTTTTTTTTTTTTTTTTTTTTTGTCCAGGGGAAATCTTTTAAAGATACCACCGCACCTCGGGACAGGCGGGTGGTTATGTGGGAGTCTCCGCCCATTGCTGGGCGGCATACCCACCAAAACCCCTGGGTGTTCCGCCACTGCGCTTGGTGTCGGGGCTACGGGCACGCTTTCGCACTCCTCCGCGGCACCCGACAGCGCTGGCCCAAACCGGGCCCCACCACGGAGCTTGCGCTCCCTCCTGAATGACGATGTGCCGAACACCAGACACATCGTCATCCCCCACCTGGGACCAACCAGCACTGGGCGTCAGACAGTACCCGTGTCCGACAGCCCTGGTCCCGATGCGACGGGTCAATTTAAGTGGCCCCGCGCCTGCCACTACGGCTGCAGAGGATAGGGAGAGCGGCCGACGACATACCGACACTCCTCTTCCCCTGCAGCCCCACCGCGTCCGCCATCAAAACGGTGGCGACCCCGTCGAGGCCGCGGAAGGCAGGGAAAGTGGCAACGACACACCAGCAGTCCTCTCCCGCCGCGGCCTCCAATCCTCAGCCGCAGTGCCTCCCATACGACACTGCAGCCCCCCTCAGTTGCGGTGCCCCCCATAAGGCACGCAACCTACTTTGGCCAGCCTCCGCACGGGCTTGTCGAGGCCCAAGACCCGGAGAGGCGGCCCCACCACGGGTTCCTCTTAGCTTCACCAGGCTGGCGAGACCTGGCTACTAAGCCCCCCCGCCACGACAAGGCGGGAACCCACTCGGGGGGGAACCTAACCTAACCTTTTTTTTTTTTTTTTTTTTGACCCAGGAAAATCCTTTATGGATACCACCAAACCTGGGGAGGCCGGTGGTTATGTGGGAGTCTCCACCGCTAGTCGGTGGCATACCCACTAAAAACCTGGGGTGTTTCCAACACTGCGCCTTTATGTCGGGGCTGCGGGCACGCTTCCGCACTCTTCCGCGGCCCCGACAGCGCTGTCCGCATCCGGACCCTCCTCGGGGAGCTCACACTCAGGGAGCTCTACCCGGCATTGCGACGATGTGCCGAAACACAGGACACATCGTGCAGTCTCGGGGAACCTCCTGCTCAGCCCGGAGCTCCTCCTCCTCTCTCTCTGCGGCTACAAGGGCCGCCTTGGCCGCAGCTAGGCCGACGTACTCACCCGTAGTGGGTGGTCGGCCCCTGCCCCGCTTAACGGTTTCCACCGGAGCATCCGACTCGTTGCCGGAGCTTAGGACACCCTCGTCACCGCTTTTCTTGTCGCGCCTAGTCGCGCGCTTGCGCTTTGAAGCGCCTGCCCTCTCTGATGACCGAGATGTAACAGACACCAAACTCATCACTGAGGAGTCAGACTCCTCAGCTGGACTCAAAAAGAGCCCACAACCCTCATCATCGACATTTTTATTTTTGTTTTTAGAACGTACCATAATTGTTCCCACGAGCATGGGGGAAATAAGAAGTCCACCCAGGCAGTGCCCCCTGTGCCTAGGTAAGCCTACATACGCCAAGAGTGTCGGCCGGTACTCTGGCGAGGTACGCACTCGCGACCAACCTACCCAGTGGCCATGCATCCCCTCACGGTGCGCCGCCGCTTGAGATTTGGGGTGATTTTTTATAGAGGTTTTCTTCCTCGCGGTCCGGGCAACCAAGCCAAGACCCTCGGTCCTGCCGCAAGCTACGAGACGTGACCGCAGCCGCAAGCAGGGCTCCGATGTACGACGCTGGCTCCGAAGAGCCTGCTCGGCAGTAGTGTGAGTACATACCGAGCACGTCCCTCCCGCAGCGGCGAGAGCTCACATCCATCGGATCCTCTGCCACTCAGAGGCAACCGTGGAGAACCCATATCGCCAACTGCCATGAGACCACACGAGGTCTCCAACCCCTGTTTAGGACTTATGATTTATCAGTAGAATCTATAACTGAAACTACTGATCCATCATAATCCCAAACGAGCTCAGGTCAGAACTGAGCACAACCCCCCAAATGTCTTCTGCACGCGCTCCTCAGGGTAGAGAGAGGGGCGCGCATAGAAGACCCCCGACCGGATATCTGCAATCGCCTGGCAAGATCCCGCGAAGGAAGTTACCAAGTGATTCCCAGGGTGCACCACGGGGAGGTTTCCGGCCACAGCACCCCAACCTAACCTAACCTTTTTTTTTTTTTTTTTTTTTTTTTTTTTTTTTTGTCCAGGGGAAATCTTTTAAAGATACCACCGCACCTCGGGACAGGCGGGTGGTTATGTGGGAGTCTCCGCCCATTGCTGGACGGCATACCCACCAAAACCCCTGGGTGTTCCGCCACTGCGCTTGGCGTCGGGGCTACGGGCACGCTTGCGCACTCCTCCGCGGCACCCGACAGCGCTGGCCCAAACCGGGCCCCACCTCAGAGCGTAAGCTCCCTCCAGAATGACGATGTGCCGAACACCAGACACATCGTCATCCCCCACCTGGGACCAACCAGCACTGGGCGTCAGACAGTACCCGTGTCCGACAGCCCTGGTCCCGATGCGACGGGTCAATTTAAGTGGCCCCGCGCCTGCCACTACGGCTGCAGAGGATAGGGAGAGCGGCCGACGACATACCGACACTCCTCTTCCCCTGCAGCCCCACCGCGTCCGCCATCAAAACGGTGGCGACCCCGTCGAGGCCGCGGAAGGCAGGGAAAGTGGCAACGACACACCAGCAGTCCTCTCCCGCCGCGGCCTCCAATCCTCAGCCGCAGTGCCTCCCATACGACACTGCAGCCCCCCTCAGTTGCGGTGCCCCCCATAAGGCACGCAACCTACTTTGGCCAGCCTCCGCACGGGCTCGTCGAGGCCCAAGACCCGGAGAGGCGGCCCCACCACGGGTTCCTCTTAGCTTCACCAGGCTGGCGAGACCTGGCTACTAAGCCCCCCCGCCACGACAAGGCGAGAACCCACTCGGGGGGGAACCTAACCTAACCTTTTTTTTTTTTTTTTTTTTTTTTTTTTTTTTTTTACCAGGGGAAATCCTTTATGGATACCACCGCACCTCGTGGGCAGGCGGGTGGTTATGTGGGAGTCCCGCCACTGGTCGGTATACCCACCAAAACCCCTGGGTGTTCCTCCACTGCGCCTGGTGTCGGGGCTACGGGCACGCTTCCGCACTCATCCGCGGCACCCGACAGCGCTGGCCTTACTCAGGCCCCACCTCGGAGCTTGCGCTCCCTCCTGAATGACGATGCGCCGAACACCAGACACATCGTCAACCCCCACCTGGGACCAACCAACACTGGGCGTCGGACAGCACCCGTATCCGACAGCCCTGGTCCCGATGCAACGGGTCAATTAAAGTGGCCCCGTGCCTGCCACTACGGCTGCAGAGGATAGGGAGAGCGGCCATCGTGATACCGACACGCCTCTTCCCCTGCAGCCCCACCGCCTCCGCCAACACGTTGGCGGCGCCCGTTAGGGCCGCTGGCAGGATGGATAGGCAGCGGCTTCCTCGCCGCCCGTCCATCCCGTCGCCGCCCCCGCCTCGATGGGCTCGGCCGCGGCATCGCGATGAACGCGACACCGCAGTCCTCCTCAGTCGGCAAGCCGACCTACTGGCCAGCCTCTACAGGGGTTTGGGGAAAAACCCGGAGAGGCGGCCCCACCTCGGGTTCCTCTTCGTTCACCAGGTTGGGACAGACCTGGCTACTAAGCCCCCCCGCCACGACAAGGCGGGAACCCACTCGGGGGGGAACCTAACCTAACCTTTTTTTTTTTTTTTTTTTTTTTTTTTTGACCCAGGAAAATCCTTTATGGATACCACCAAACCTGGGGAGGCCGGTGGTTATGTGGGAGTCTCCACCGCTAGTCGGTGGCATACCCACTAAAAACCTGGGGTGTTTCCAACACTGCGCCGTTATGTCGGGGCTGCGGGCACGCTTCCGCACTCTTCCGCGGCCCCGACAGCGCTGTCCGCATCCGGACCCTCCTCGGGGAGCTCACATTCAGGGAGCTCTACCCGGCATTGCGACGATGTGCCGAAACACAGGACACATCGTGCAGTCTCGGGGAACTCTCGAAAGGATGGCGGGCTTCCCCAAGCCCAGCCACCCAGAGTTCCCCTTATGGAGGCAGGCGATCATGTGCTAGACGCCTGCCTCGGGGGCGCCTTCTGCGCATGGGGAGGCTCGCGATGTCGTCCTCCCTCATGCGCTCATCCACCTCTTTGCGCCCGAGGACTTCCTCACAGAAGTCCCGAACTGCGCTCCAGGCGGTCTCGCTCCGAACCATCGCCCTAGCAATGGCCGGCAGCGAGAGGTCGACCCCCACTACAGCAGCGAGCTGTGCACGCTGGGTGTCCCAAGCTGGGCACACCTCAAGCGTGTGCTGCGCCGTGTCCTCGCGGTTGCCACACTGGTGGCACTCCGGTGTGGGCTCCCTCCCGGCAACTCTGTGTAGGTACTCACCAAAGCAACCATGCCCTGTGAGCACCTGCACGAGCCTGAAGGAGAGGATCCCCCCCTCCCGAGCCAACCATACCCGGAGGATAGGTCGGAGCGCCTCAACAGTGCGGCGACCAGCAGACGGCTCTTCCAGCCTGCGCTGCCACCGCTCCACGGCCAGAAGCCGTTCTCGCCTTCGCCAGCGTCTTACCATCTCAGGGGGAGCGAAATCACCCCTGGACCGCGCATCAGACTGCCGTCGGTACATGCTGGCCAGCCCCTTGGCATCCAAGTCCCAAGGCGTGGTGCCGGCCAACAAGCACGCCGCCTCGTACGACACGGTGCGATATGCCCGTATCACTCTGAGCGCCATGAACCGTTGCGGTCTCCGCAAGAGCGCAACGTTGTGGGCGCTCAGAGCATCCGCCCAGATCGGCGCTCCGTAGAGCGCCATTGATCGCACCACCCCTGTGTAGAGGCGGCGGCATGCGACATTCGGCCCTCCCACATTCGGGAGAAGGCTTCCCAGCGCTGAGGCCGCTCCGATGAGCCTTGGAGCCAGTCGCTTAAAGTGCTCCTGGAATCTCCATCGGCTGTCGAGGACGAGACCGAGATATCTCATCGTCGCCCCGACGCCGATAGGAACACCTCCCACGACCAGCTCTGCCCCGGCCGGTGGCGCGTCACGAGGCCCGTGAAAACAAATGGCCTCGGACTTGTTAAGGGCCACCTCCAGCCCCAAGCGCCGGATTCGGCTCACGACCTGAGCCGTGCCCGCTGTGGCCAGGATCGACGCATCCCTGTATGTCCCCCCGCGAGCTAGGACCAGAGTGTCGTCGGCGTAGCACACGACGTCGACGCCACTTAAGCGGCCACCTCGAAGCACCCAATTGTACCCGAAGTTCCACAGGACTGGTCCCAGGACCGATCCCTGTGGAACTCCACGCGACATGGCCCACCTGCCCCATCCCTCGCTCGTCGGATAGACTACCTCTCTAACTGAGAAGTAGTCGTCGAGGGTCCGGCATAGGTAGGCGGGCGCCTCATGGCAGCGCAGTGCCTCCTTGATGCAGTCCCAGGGGAGGGTGTTGAAGGCGTTCGCGATGTCAAGAGACACCGCAACGACAACCTCTCCCCTGGACACGGCCGCTTCCGCAAAGGCCCTCACCCTCGATATGGCGTCGATGGTGGACCTGCCCCTGCGGAAGCCGAACTGCGACTCAGCCAGGTTTGGCCCAACCTGCTCCAGGTGCCTGTTGAGACGGGCAGCAATGACACGCTCCAAGAGCTTGCCGGCCTCGTCTAACAGCACTATCGGGCGATAGGCCCCCGGCGAATCTGCAGGTCTGCCCGCTTTTTGCAGCAGCACAAGTTTGCCGCTCTTGTACTGCCGCGGAAAGCGGCCCTGCCTCAGGCAGTTCGAGAGGAAGTCCCTGAATCGGGGCTCAAGGGCTTCCAACGCCAGCACCCAAGCCCGTCCGGGAATTCCGTCCGGGCCAGGAGCCGTGTTCTTGGCCCTGAGCCTCAGGACTGCCGCCGCGAGTTCCCCCTGCGAAACGGGCGGCACTTCCTCGGCCTCTGCATCCTCGACCCTCCCACGATTCGAAGGGAAAGCCATCCTTGGGGCCACGTGGTCACCCGCCTGTGGAAACAGGGTGGCCACCACGTTCTCCAACAAGTCCGGCCTCATGGTCTGCGTCAAAGGTGGCACCCATGGGCGGATCTTGTTCCGGACCCACTTATATGGCCTTCCCCACGGATCGAAGTCCAAGGCGTCGAGCATCCTCTCTCGGGCACTGTCCTTTGCTCGCGCTATATCGGTTTGCAAGGAGGTGACCACTTGCCTGTACGAGGCGTACAAATCTTCCTCCCGGTCCGGGTCCCAATGCCGGCGCCTGCGCTGTCTGGTGTATTCACGCCTAGCCACTACACACTCCTCGCGGAGGTGAGCTAGCTCGGGCGTCCACCAATGCACGCTGCGGCGCGGGGGCAGGGAGCCCACTCGGGGCATGGAGGCGTCACAGATCTCTGTTAACGCCCCCCGGAACCACTCCGCCTCGGCGTCAACCTCCATTGCATCCGACGTCGGGATCCACGCTTGGACGATGGCCGCCTCCAGCAGGACTTCGCTGTCCAGGCGTTTGAGGGCCCATCTTGGTGATCGCTCTGTACGAGGGCGGCTTGGACCTCCCGGGATTCCTGGGGGGGAGACGGTCATCCGGATGTACCGGTGGTCGGACAACGTCTCCACTTCCTCCAGTACTTCCCAGTCCTGCACACGGCGTGCCAGGGTAGGGCTAGCGAACGTGAGGTCCACTATTGACCCTCCCTGCTGACGCACGCACGTGTGCACCGACCCTCTGTTGAGCAGCAGCAGACCACGGGCTGCTGCCCATTCCTCCAATGGCTGGCCTCTCTCGTTCGCGACAGGCGAACCCCACATTGCCGATTTGGCGTTGAAGTCGCCAGCAATCAGCACCTGGTGGGGACGACACTGTAGGACGAGAGATTCCACTTCGGAAAGCCAGCCCTCGAAATCGGCGAGGCTTCTGTTGGGGGAGAAGTAAGTGCCTATATAGGCGACACCCCCCGCCACAACAGCTACACAGCCTCGCCTCTTCACCACCTTTTCGATTGGAGGAAAGCCCGCCGCTGCTTGGGTCACGATCACCACAAGACCCTCATTGTCACCCGACCAATTATCCCGTGGGGGGACACGATAGGGCTCAGCCACAATTGCAATGGGTATCAACCACTCCGCCATGCTCTGGACCAGGAGGTCTTGAGCCCTGGCGGAGTGGTTGATATTCGCCTGGAGTACCCTTAGGGCCATATTAATCAGCGTCCATTGACGCCGTCACGCCCTGTGTCGAGGGTGGGGATGGTCGCTGCTGGGACTTGGCCACAGCAGCCGCCTTCCGGCCTTTCTTTTTGGAGGGCAAGGCACATGCCTTGGCCCCAACGCGATGCCCTGGTGGTTTACCCGCGGCCGCGCAAACTGCGCAGTGCGGCACGCCAGAGCACTCGCTCGCCTTGTGGCCGGGCTGGCCACATCGGTAGCAAATGCCACTCCTGTCCACGTCCGAGGTGCACTGCTCCCGGACGTGCCCCACTTCAAGGCACCGGAAACAGCGCATCGGTCGGGCCGCCAGCAGTTTCACTTGGGCCGACACCCAGCCAACCTTCAGGCGACCATTTCCCACGACCTTCTTCGCCGCAGCTACTGGGCAGCTGACAAAGGTCGTCCCCACTCCTGCCGCATTTCTGCGGATGTCACCAGCCTTTATAAGGTCGGCTTGGCAGCCCCCAGCACTGGCGATCGCCGCCACCAACTCCTCCTTGGTGACCGAGTCATCCAAACCACTGACGCGCAGCTCTGCGCGCTTCATTGGTCTGGAGACCCGGATTTCCTCGGAGTTATAGATCTCCCTCAGCTTAGCAGCGAGGGAGTCTGCCTTATCTCCGCTGGTGGTGCCGGGGATCTCCAGCATCCGACCACCTGTCGCCGCCCTCCGAAATTGGAGGGATGTTATGCCAAGGAGGCTTAGGTCCACCCTCCTCTTGGCTTCCGTCAATGCGTCCGCGTACGTGATACCCTTTGTTAAGGCATCCGGCTGTATTGTAATAATTACAGCCGAGGACTTAGGTACGCGGAGCTTTGGCTTCGGCGCCTCTGTGACGCGCTGAGCAGGACGTTTCGGTGGCTGAGCCTTAGCCTGCTGTTTCGGAGCTGAACCTCCGCCGCTCGTTTTCTTCGAGCCCTTCCTCTTAGTCACCTCCACCCAATTGTTGTTGCTGGTTGAGGGAAGTGGCTGCGCTTCCGTCGCTGGGTGACTGACTGGCCCCGCATTCAGGGGTCCAGACTGGCTGGCCTTTGCCGCGGCCTGTTTGCCCTTCCCCTTGCCTTTGCCCTTACCCTTAGGGACTTTGGCAGAAGGGAGGTCAATAGCCGGCAGGTCGGCAGGGCCCGAAAGGCCCGGCTCCTGCGAAGCGGACTTCAGGAACTCTTTCCTTCTATCCGCAGTCGCAGTAGTCCTAGCGTGCGCAGCCAACTTGCGATCGGCCGCAAGCGGCGGGCGTACGCGCTTTTCCGGAAGGAGACGGTCTTGAATCGCCTCCATCCGCGCATTCACCAACCCACCGACCTGCCGCATGATAGACTGCGTCAGGTCTTCTGGGTCTGCAGGCCTAGTTTCATTCGCCCAGAATTGTCCCGAGGGCGGGGAAACGGGAGCTGCGCGCGTCTCCATCATGCGACGGAGCTCCGTTATCTCCTTTCGGAGATCTGAGACCTCAGTCTGGAGGCGCTCGTTGGCGGCCTGCAATTTGCGGGTCTCGTCTGTTGAGGACCTTGTGTGGAGGTCCTCGACGATGTCCTTGATCGTGGACGCCGCCTCCTTAAGGGCCTTAGTGAAGGTCCCTTTCAGCTTGCCGGACTTAGTGGCCACAAGGTTAATCGTGGCCACGCAGTCTAGCACCCTCTTGTTAAGAACTGAGGCGGGCTCTGCACCCAGCTCAGTCGCCACTGCAGAGAGGAGGCATGGGGCTGACCCTGCTGATCGGAGCTTTTGGGTCATCTGAGCAACCTCCTGCTCGACCCTTAACTCCATCTCCTCTCTTTGTGCGGCATTAAGAGCCGCTTTGGCTTTGGCAAGACCGACATACTCACCCGTTGTGGGTGGCCGGCCTCTGCCCCGTCTTGGCGCGTCTGCAACAATCTTTACTGCTGGGGCGTCCGATTCGCCACCAGAGCTCAGGTTGCCCTCGTCGCCATATCCCTCCTTGCGCTGGTTGCGCGTGCGCTTAGAAGCGCTGGTTCTTTGCGACGATTCAGACGCCACAGTCACCATGCTCGTAACTGATGAGTCAGACTCTTCAGCTCCCTCATTTTCATCATTGTTGTTTTTGTTTTTGAGATATTCCATACTGATCCCACGAGTATGGGGGAAATAAAAAGTCCACCAAGGTAGTGCCCCCTGTACCAAGGTAAGCCTAGATACACCAAGAGTGTCGGCCGGTACTCTGGCGAGGTACGCACTCGCGACCAACCTACCCAGTGGCCATGCATCCCCTCACGGTGCGCCGCCGCTTGGGATTTGGGGTGATTTTTTATAGAGGTTTTCTTCCTCGCGGTCCGGGCAACCAAGCCAAGACCCTCGGTCCTGCCGCAAGCCACGAGACGTGACCGTAGCCGCAAGCAGGGCTCCGATATACCACGCTGGCTCGCGAAGAGCCTGCTCGGCAGTAGTGTGAGTACATACCGAGCACGTCCCTCCCGGCAGCGGCGAGAGCTCACATCCACTGGCCCCTCTGCTAATCAGAGGGATCCCTGGAGAGCACACATCACCAACTGCCTGAGACCACAGAAGGCCTCCAACCCCTGTTCGGGACTTATGATTTATCAGTAGAAACTAAAGATGTAACTACTGATCCATCATAATCCCAAACGAGCTCAGGACAGAACTGAGCTGTTCCCCCCCCAATGTCTTCTGCACGCGCTCCTCATGGTAGGAAGAGGGGCGCGCAGAGAAGACCCCCGACCGGATATCTGCAATCAACTGGCAAGATCCTGCGAAGGAAGTTACCAAGTGATTCCCAGGGTGCACCACGGGGAGGTTTCCGGCCACAGCACCCCAACCTAACCTAACCTTTTTTTTTTTTTTTTTTTTACCAGGGGAAATCCTTTATGGATACCACCACACCTCGAGGGCAGGCGGGTGGTTATGTGGGAGTCCCGCCACTGGTCGGTATACCCACCAAAACCCCTGGGTGTTCCTCCACTGCGCCTGGTGTCGGGGCTACGGGCACGCTTCCGCACTCTTCCGCGGCACCCGACAGCGCTGGCCTTCCTCAGGCCCCACCTCGGAGCTTGCGCTCCCTCCAGATTGACGACGTGCCGAACACCAGACACGTCGTCATCCACCACCTGGGACCAACCAGCACTGGGCGTCGGACAGCACCCGTATCCGACAGCCCTGGTCCCGATGCAACGGGTCAATTAAAGTGGCCCCGCGCCTGCCACTACGGCTGCAGAGGATAGGGAGAGCGGCCATCGCGATACCGACACGCCTCTTCCCCTGCAGCCCCACCGCCTCCGCCAACACGTTGGCGGCACCCGTTAGGGCCGCTGGCAGGATGGATAGGCAGCGGCTTCCTCGCCGCCCGTCCATCCCGTCGCCGCCCCCGCCTCGATGGGCTCGGCCGCGGTATCGCGACGAGCGCGACACCGCAGTCCACCTCAGTCGGCAAGCCGACCTACTGGCCAGCCTCTACATGGGTTTGGGGAAAAAACCCAGAGAGGCGGCCCCACCTCGGGTTCCTCTTCGTTCACCACGGCCCCGTGTCAACCATGGCTACTAAGCCCCCCCGCCACGACAAGGCGGGAACCCACTCGGGGGGGGACAACCTTTTTTTTTTTTTTTTTTTTTTTTTTTTTTGACCCAGGAAAATCCTTTATGGATACCACCAAACCCGGGGAGGCCGGTGGTTATGTGGGAGTCTCCACCGCTAGTCGGTGGCATACCCACTAAAAACCTGGGGTGTTTCCGCCACTGCGCCCTTATGTCGGGGCTACGGGCACGCTTCCGCACTCTTCCGCGGCCCCGACAACGCTGTCCGCACCCGGACCCTCCTCGGGGGGCTCAACCCTCAGGGAGCACCGCCCGGCATAGCGACGATGTGCCGAAACACGGGGCACATCGTGCAGTCTCGGGGAACTCTCGAACGGGTGGAGGGCTTCCCCAAGCCCAGCCACCCAGAGTTCCCCTTATGGAGGCAGTCGGTCATGGGCTAACCGCCTGCCTCGAGGTCGCCTTCTGCGCATGGGGAGGCTAGCGATGTCGTCCTCCCTCGTGCGCTCGTCCGCCTCTTTGCGCCCGAGGACTTCTTCGCAGAAGTCCCGAACCGCGCTCCAGGCGGTCTCGCTCCGCACCATCGCGCGTGCAATGGCCGGCAGCGAGAGGTCGACCCCCAGAGTGGCCACAAGCTGGGCACGCTGGGTGTTCCACTCTGGACACACCTCCAGCGTGTGCTGCGCCGTGTCCTCGCGGTCGCCACACTGGTGGCACTCCGGTGTGGGCTCTCTCCCGGCGACTCTGTGCAAGTACTCGCCGAAGCAACCATGCCCCGTGAGCACCTGCACCAGCCTAAAGGAGAGGACCCCATCCTCACGAGCCAACCAGTCCCGGAGGATTGGTCGGAATGCCTCAACGGTGCGGCGACCAGCAGACGGCTCCTCCAGCCTGTGGTCCCATCGCTCCAAGGACGCTTGCCGGCCACGTCTCCGCCAACGCCTTATCACCTCGGGGGGAGGGAACTCGCCCCCGGACCGTGCATCGGCCATTTGGCGGTACACGCCAGCCAACATCTCGGCGTCCAAGTCCCATGGAGCAGTCCTGGCCAGGACGCACGCCGCCTCATACGATACGGTGCGGTATGCCCGTATCACTCGGAGCGCCATAACTCGTTGCGGTCTCCGGAGGAGTGCAACGTTATGGGCGCTCAGAGCATCCGCCCAGATCGGGGCGCCGTAAAGCGCCATCGACCTCACCACCCCCGTGTAGAGGCGGCGGCATGCGGCGTTCGGCCCACCCACGTTTGGGAGAAGGCTTCCCAAAGCCGAAGCCGCTCCGACGAGCCGCGGAGCCAATCGCTTGAAGTGCTCGCGGAAATTCCATCGACTGTCGAGGACGAGACCGAGATACCTCATCGTCGTCCCGACAGCGATAGGAACACCGGGGGGGGGGACAACCTAACCTAACCTTTTTTTTTTTTTTTTTTTTGTCCAGGGGAAATCCTTTATGGATACCACCGCACCTCGTGGGCAGGCGGGTGGTTATGTGGGAGTCCCGCCACTGGTCGGTATACCCACCAAAACCCCTGGGTGTTCCTCCACTGCGCCTGGTGTCGGGGCTACGGGCACGCTTGCGCACTCTTCCGCGGCACCCGACAGCGCTGGCCTTACTCAGGCCCCACCTCGGAGCTTGCGCTCCCTCCAGATCGACGACGTGCCGAACACCAGACACGTCGTCATCCACCACCTGGGACCAACCAGCACTGGGCGTCGGACAGCACCCGTATCCGACAGCCCTGGTCCCGATGCAACGGGTCAATTAAAGTGGCCCCGCGCCTGCCACTACGGCTGCAGAGGATAGGGAGAGCGGCCATCGCGATACCGACACTCCTCCTCCCCTGCAGCCCCACCGCCTCCGCCAACACGTTGGCGGCACCCGTTAGGGCCGCTGGCAGGATGGATAGGCAGCGGCTTCCTCGCCGCCCGTCCATCCCGTCGCCGCCCCCGCCTCAATGGGCTCGGCCGCGGCATCGCGATGAACGCGACACCGCAGTCCTCCTCAGTCGACTAGCGACCTACTGGCCAGCCTCTACAAGGGTTTGGGGAAAAAACCCGGAGAGGCGGCCCCACCTCGGGTTCCTCTTCGTTCACCATGGCCCCGTGTCAACCATGGCTACTAAGCCCCCCCGCCACGACAAGGCGGGAACCCACTCGGGGGGGAACCTAACCTAACCTTTTTTTTTTTTTTTTTTTTTTTTTTTTGTCCAGGGGAAATCTTTTAAAGATACCACCGCACCTCGGGACAGGCGGGTGGTTATGTGGGAGTCTCCGCCCATTGCTGGACGGCATACCCACCAAAACCCCTGGGTGTTCCGCCACTGCGCTTGGTGTCGGGGCTACGGGCACGCTTTCGCACTCCTCCGCGGCACCCGACAGCGCTGGCCCAAAACCGGGCCCCACCTCGGAGCGTAAGCTCCCTCCAGAATGACGATGTGCCGAACACCAGACACATCGTCATCCCCCACCTGGGACCAACCAGCACTGGGCGTCAGACAGTACCCGTGTCCGACAGCCCTGGTCCCGATGCGACGGGTCAATTTAAGTGGCCCCGCGCCTGCCACTACGGCTGCAGAGGATAGGGAGAGCGGCCGACGACATACCGACACTCCTCTTCCCCTGCAGCCCCACCGCGTCCGCCATCAAAACGGTGGCGACCCCGTCAAGGCCGCGGAAGGCAGGGAAAGTGGCAACGACACACCAGCAGTCCTCTCCCGCCGCGGCCTCCAATCCTCAGCCGCAGTGCCTCCCATACGACACTGCAGCCCCCCTCAGTTGCGGTGCCCCCCATAAGGCACGCAACCTACTTTGGCCAGCTTCTACTCAGGCTTGGAGGCAAAAGCCCGGAGAAGCGGCCCCACCACGGGTTCCTCTTGGTTCACCAGGTTGGCCCTACCTGGCTACTAAGCCCCCCCGCCACGACAAGGCGGGAACCCACTCGGGGGGGAACCTAACCTAACCTTTTTTTTTTTTTTTTTTTTTTTTAGCCAGGGGAAATCCTTTATGGATACCACCACACCTCGTGGGCAGGCGGGTGGTTATGTGGGAGTCCCGCCACTGGTGGTATACCCACCAAAACCCCTGGGTGTTCCTCCACTGCGCCTGGTGTCGGGGCTACGGGCACGCTTCCGCAATCATCCGCGGCACCCGACAGCGCTGGCCTTACTGAGGCCCCACCTCGGAGCTTGCGCTCCCTCCAGATTGACGACGTGCCGAACACCAGACACGTCGTCATCCACCACCTGGGACCAACCAGCACTGGGCGTCGGACAGCACCCGTATCCGACAGCCCTGGTCCCGATGCAACGGGTCAATTAAAGTGGCCCCGCGCCTACCACTACGGCTGCAGAGGATAGGGAGAGCGGCCATCGCGATACCGACACGCCTCTTCCCCTGCAGCCCCACCGCCTCCGCCAACACGTTGGCGGCGCCCGTTAGGGCCGCTGGCAAGATGGATAGGCAGCGGCTTCCTCGCCGCCCGTCCATCCCGCCGCCGCCCCCGCCTCGATGGGCTCGGCCGCGGTATCGCGACGAGCGCGACACCGCAGTCCACCTCAGTCGGCAAGCCGACCTACTGGCCAGCCTCTACATGGGTTTGGGGAAAAAACCCAGAGAGGCGGCCCCACCTCGGGTTCCTCTTCGTTCACCAGGTTGGAGCAGACCTGGCTACTAAGCCCCCCCGCCACGACAAGGCGGGAACCCACTCGGGGGGGAACCTAACCTAACCTTTTTTTTTTTTTTTTTTTTTTTTTTGACCCAGGAAAATCCTTTATGGATACCACCAAACCTGGGGAGGCCGGTGGTTATGTGGGAGTCTCCACCGCTAGTCGGTGGCATACCCACTAAAAACCTGGGGTGTTTCCAACACTGCGCCGTTATGTCGGGGCTGCGGGCACGCTTCCGCACTCTTCCGCGGCCCCGACAGCGCTGTCCGCATCCGGACCCTCCTCGGGGAGCTCACACTCAGGGAGCTCTACCCGGCATTGCGACGATGTGCCGAAACACAGGACACATCGTGCAGTCTCGGGGAACTCTCGAACGGATGGCGGGCTTCCCCAAGCCCAGCCACCCAGAGTTCCCCTTATGGAGGCAGGCGGTCATGTGCTAGACGCCTGCCTCGGGGGCGCCTTCTGCGCATGGGGAGGCTCGCAATGTCGTCCTCCCTCACGCGCTCATCGGCCTCTTTGCATTCCAGGACTTCTTCGCAGAAGTCCCGGATCGCATTCCAGGATCTTTCGCTGCCAACCATGGCCGCGGCAACGGTTGGCAGCGAGAGATCCGCCCCCACTATGGCCACGAGCTGGGCCCGCTGGGTTGTCCACGCAGGACACACCTCCAGCGTATGCTGCGCCGTGTCTGTCTGATCGCCACACTGGTGGCAAACCGGTGTGGGTTCTCTCCCGGCGACTCGATGCAGGTACTCGCCAAAGCAACCATGCCCTGTGAGCACCTGCACGAGCCTGAACGAGAGAACCCCATCCTCACGAGTGATCCAATCCCGGAGGATCGGTCGGAAAGCCTCGACAGTGCGGCGACCAGCAGACGGCTCTTCGAGCCTGCGCGCCCACCGCTCCATGGCCAATTCTCGGCCCCTTCTCCGCCAACGTCTGACCACCTCAGGGGGAGCAAAATCACCCCTGGACCGTGTAAGAGACAGTTGGCGGTAAATGTTCGCCAGCATCTCTGCGTCTAGGTCCCATGGACTTGTCCCGGCCAGGACGCACGCCGCCTCATAGGATACGGTGCGGTACGCCCGTATCACTCTGAGCGCCATAAACCGCTGCGGTCTGCGCAGCAGTTTGGTGTTGTGGGCGCTCAGAGCGTCCGCCCATATGGGCGCTCCGTAGAGCGCCATGGACCTTACCACGCCCATATAGAGGCGGCGGCATGCGGCATTCGGCCCTCCCACGTTAGGGAGAAGGCTGCCAAGGGCCGAAGCCGCTCCGACGAGCCGCGGAGCTAGTTGTTCGAAGTGTGCCCGAAAGTTCCATCGGCTGTCTAGGACAAGACCGAGGTACTTCATCGTCTTCCCCACTACGATGGGGACACCACTAACAACTAGCTCCGCTCCGGCTGGTGACGCTTTTCGAGGACCGTGGAAACACACGGCCTCGGACTTATTCAGGGCCACCTCCAGCCCCAAGCGCCGGATTCGGCTTACAATTTGGGCCGTGCCCGCCGTGGCTAGGATCGACGCATCCCTATACGTCTCCCCGCGAGCCAGTACCAGCGTGTCATCGGCGTAACACACGACGTCGATGCCACGCAGGTGGCCACCACGAAGCGCCCAGTTGTATCCGAAGTTCCACATGACTGGTCCCAAGACCGAGCCCTGTGGAACTCCGCGAGACATCTCCCATCTGCCCCAGCCCTCTCTCGTGGGGTAGACTACTTCCCTCTCCGAGAAGTAGTCATCAAGGGTCCGGCACAGGTAGGGAGGCGCTTCATGGCAGCGCAGTGCCTCCTTGATGCAGTCCCAGGGGAGGGTGTTAAAGGCGTTGGCTATGTCCAACGACACCGCCAAGACGACCTCTCCCCGGGACACGGCCGCTTCCGCAAAGGCCCTCACCCTCGATATCGCATCGATGGTGGACCTGCCTCTGCGGAACCCGAACTGCGATTCGGCCAGGTTTGGCCCGACCTGCTCCAAGTGCCTGTTGAGACGGGCGGCAATGACACGCTCTAAGAGCTTGCCAGCCTCGTCCAACAGCACGATCGGGCGGTAGGCCCCCGGCGAATCGGCGGGTCTGCCTTCCTTGCGCAGCAGTACGAGCTTACCGCTCTTGTACCGGCGCGGAAAGCGACCCTGCCTCAGGCAGTTCGTGAGGAAGTCACGAAAACGAGGCTCGAGAGCTTCCAACGCCAGCACCAAGGCGCGTCCGGGTATTCCGTCCAGACCTGGTGCTGTGTTTTTGGCCCTGAGCCTCAGCACCGCCGCTGCAAGTTCCCCCTGGGAAACTGGCGGGACTTCCTCGGCCTCTGCATCGACCTCAACAGGACGCCTAGGGAAGGCCATCGCTGGGGTCACGTAGTCGCCCGCCTGTGGGAACAGGCTGGCAACCACGCTCTGCAAGAAGTCCGGCTGCATGGCCTGCGTCAGTGGTGGCGCCCATGCCCGGAGCTTCTTTCGGACCATCTTGTATGGCCTTCCCCAGGGGTCACGATTGAGGTCCTCGAGTAAGCTGGCTCTGGCACCGTCAATGGCTCGCGCAATTTCCACCTGCAGCGAGGTGACCTGTAGCCGGTATGAGGCGTAAAGTTCCTCCTCCCGGACCGGGTTCCGCTGCCGCCGTCGGCGCTCTCTGGTGTATGAACGTCTGGCCGCCACACACTTCTCGCGAAGATGGGCCAGCTCAGGCGTCCACCAGTACACGCTCCGACGCGGCGGCAGTGCTCCCACTCGGGGCATGGAGGCGTCGCAGACCTCGGTCAGCGCCTCCCTGAACCAATCCGCCTCAGCGTCAACCTCGACTGCATCCATGGGACCTGGAACCCACGCCTGCACAATGGCTGCCTCGACGAGGAGCTCTCTGTCCATGCGACGCAGGGCCCATCGCGGCGACCTCGCTGTCGGAGGACGGCGCGGACTACTCGGGACTCCTGAGGGGGAGACGGTCAACCGGATGTACCGGTGGTCGGACAACGTCTCCACACCCTCCAGTACCTCCCAGTCCTGCACACGGCGCGCCAGGGTGGGGCTTGCGAAAGTGAGGTCCACTATCGACCCTCCCTGTTGACGCACGCACGTGTGCACCGCTCCCCGGTTGAGGAGCAGCAGCCCTAGTGCTGTTGCCCACTCCTCCACCGGCTGGCCTCTCTCGTTTGCAACGGGCGATCCCCATAAGGCTGACTTGGCATTGAAATCGCCAGCAATCAGCACCTGATGGGGACGACACCGGTGCACGAGAGAATCCACCTCGGTCAGCCAGGCTTCGAATTCGGCAAGGCTTTTGTTTGGCGAGAAGTAGACACCTATGAAGGCGATACCCCCCGCCAGAACAGCCACGCAGCCGCGGCCAGCCATCACCCTCTCTACCGGAGGAAAACCGGCTGCCGCCTGCGTCACTAGGACCACTGAGCCCTCGCTATCACCCACCCAGTTGTCCCTGGAGGGGATGCGGTATGGTTCCGCCACAATTGCAATAGGAATCAACCACTCCGCCATGCTCTGGAGCAAGAGATCCTGGGCTCTGGCGGAGTGGTTGATATTCGCCTGGAGAACTTTGAAGGCCATTATCAATCCGCCTCCATTTGCGCCGCCGCGGCCCTTGTAAGCGGGGGAGTCGGTTGCAGCTGGGATTTCGCCCTGGCTGCTCTCGTCTTGCCATTCTTCTTAGAAGGCAAAGCACATGCTTTGCCCCCTATGCGGTGTGCGGCAGACTTGCCCGCCGCTGCACATATTGTGCAGTGCGGCTCGGCCGTACACTCGCCCGCCTTATGATCTGTTTGACCGCAGCGGTAGCACTGGCTGCTGCGGTCTGTATCCGCTTTGCACTGCTCCCTCACATGCCCAACCTCTAGGCATCGGAAGCAGCGCATTGGCCTCGGGGTCAGTAGTTTGACCTGCGCCGAGACCCATCCAATCAGCAGACGGCCATTGCCGATCACCTTTTTGGCAACCGCCGCCGGGCATCGAACGAAGGTCGTTCCGACGCCAGCGGGGTTACGGCGGATGTCATTGGCTTTGACAAGGTCAACTTGACAATCCGCCTTAGAAGCAATGGACGCGGCGACCTCCTCTTTGGTGGTGGAGTCGTCTAGGCCGGAGATGCGTAGGTCTGCGCATTTTGTTGGCCTGGAGACTTTTATGTCCTCCGCGTTGAAGATTTCTCTCAATTTTGTTGCGAGGGAATCCGCTTTGTCACCGCTGGTTGTGCCCGGCACCTCCAGGACGCGGCCTCCAGTGGCAGCCTTCCGAAATTGGAGCGCGGAGATTCCGAGCTGGGACAAATCCACCCTCCGTTTAGCCTCCGTCAATGCATCAGCGTATGTAACGCCTTTTTGCGCTGCTCCAGGCTGTATTGTGATAACAACAGCCTGGGACCGAGGGACCCGAATCTTTGGCTTATTAGCCTGCTGAGGTGCTGCACTTCGTTGCTGCCCGGTCACACGGGGCTGGCTGGCCGCAGCTGGGGCCGCTTTGCCTTTTCCCTTCTTCCAGTCTTTCCTTGCAACATCCACCCAACTGTGGCTTGTCGAAGGGAGAGGCTGCGTCTCCGCTGCTGGGCGAGTGGCCGGCTCCTCGGTTGATGGAGCCTGACTGTCCTTGGTGGCGGCCTGCTTGCCTTTTCCCTTACCCTTCGAGCTTTTGGCAGGGGGGAGGCTTACGGCCGGCAGATCCGCCATGCCTGATGGGCCCGACTCCTGTGGTGCGACCGCGGACTTGAGGAACTCTTTCCTCCTGTTCGCGGGGGTGACCGCAGGGTTGGCCTTGGCTGCCACCTTTCTATCGGCAGCAAGCGGCGGGCGAGCTCGTTTCTCTGGAAGAAGGCGATCTTCCAGAGCCTCGAACCGCGCGCTCATCATGCCACCGACTTGCCGCATTATCGCCTGCGACAAGTCTTCGGGGTCCAATACCCTCTGGACTGATTGTCCGGGAGACGTGGAGGCAGGAGCCGCACGTGTCTCCATCAGCGAGCGGAGATCGGCGATCTCTTTGCGGAGATCGGCTACCTCGGTCTGCAGGCGCTTGTTAGCGGCCTGCAGGTTCCGCGTCTCATCATTCGAGGTCCTCTTGTGGAGGTCCTCCACCACCATCTGTATGGTGGATGCCGCCTCTTTGAGGGCTTTCGTGAAGGTACCCTTCAGTTTTCCTGACTTTGTAGCCACTAGGTTGATGGTGGCTACGCAGTCCTGGACCCGCTGGTTTAGGTCGGACGCTAGCTCTGCGCTCATCTCAGAAGACTGAGCAGACAGAAGGCATGGCGCCGATCCAGATGAGCGAAGCCTCTGGGTCATCCGAGCTACCTCCTGCTCGGCCCTTAGCTCTAACTCGTCGCGCTCTGCAGCAACAAGTGCCGCCTTGGCTTTAGCGAGGCCTACGTACTCGCCCGTTGTGGGCGGGCGGCCTCTGCCCCGTCTCGGGACAATTTTTACTGCCGGGGCGTCTGATTCGCCGCCGGAGCTTAATTGGCCTTCGTCACCGCTTCCTCTATTGCGTGCGGCACGCGTGCGCTTAGAAGCGCCCATCTTTTGTGATGACTCCGAAGCAACGGTCATCAAACTTACAACTGAGGAGTCCGACTCCTCCGCTGGGCTCAAAAAGAGTCCGCAATCCATCTCATCATTATTTTTATTTTTGTTTGTGAAACTTTCCATAATTGTTCCCACGAGTATGGGGGAAATAAAAAGTCCACCAAGGTAGTGCCCCCTGTACCAAGGTAAGCCTAGATACGCCAAGAGTGTCGGCCGGTACTCTGGCGAGGTACGCACTCGCGACCAACCTGCCCAGTGGCCATGCATCCCCTCACGGTGCGCCGCCGCTTGGGATTTGGGGTGATTTTTTATAGAGGTTTTCTTCCTCGCGGTCCGGGCAACCAAGCCAAGACCCTCGGTCCTGCCGCAAGCCACGAGACGTGACCGCAGCCGCAAGCAGGGCTCCGATTTACGACGCTGGCTCGCGAAGAGCCTGCTCGGCAGTAGTGTGAGTACATACCGAGCACGTCCCTCCCGACAGCGGCGAGAGCTCACATCCACTGGATCCTCTGCCAACAGAGGCATCCGTGGAGAGCTCACATCGCCAACTGCCTGAGACCACAGAAGGCCTCCAACCCCTGTTTGGGACTTATGATTTATCAGTAGAAACTAAAGGTGTAACTACTGATCCATCATAATCCCAAACGAGCTCAGGACAGAACTGAGCTGATCCTCCCCAATGTCTTCTGCACGCGCTCCTCAAGGTAGACAGAGGGGCGCGCAGAGAAGACCCCCGACCGGATATCTGCAATCACCTGGCAAGATCCCGCGAAGGAAGTTACCAAGTGATTCCCAGGGTGCACCACGGGGAGGTTTCCGGCCACAGCACCCCAACCTTTTTTTTTTTTTTTTTTTTTTTTTTTTGACCCAGGAAAATCCTTTATGGATACCACCAAACCTGGGGAGGCCGGTGGTTATGTGGGAGTCTCCACCGCTAGTCGGTGGCATACCCACTAAAAACCTGGGGTGTTTCCGCCACTGCGCCGTTATGTCGGGGCTACGGGCACGCTTCCGCACTCCTCCGCGGCCCCGACAACGCTGTCCGCACCCGGACCCACCTCGGGGAGCTCAACCCTCAGGGAGCTTCACCCGGCATAGCGACGATGTGCCGAAACACGGGGCACATCGTGCAGTCTCGGGGAACTCTCGAACGGGTGGAGGGCTTCCCCAAGCCCAGCCACCCAGAGTTCCCCTTATGGAGGCAGTCGGTCATGAGCTAACCGCCTGCCTCGAGGTCGCCTTCTGCGCATGGGGAGGCTCGCTATGTCGTCCTCCCTCGTGCGCTCGTCCGCCTCTTTGCGCCCGAGGACTTCTTCGCAGAAGTCCCGAACCGCGCTCCAGGCGGTCTCGCTCCGCACCATCGCCCTGACAATGGCCGGCAGCGAGAGGTCGACCCCCACAGTGGCCATAAGCTGGGCACGCTGGGTGTTCCACTCTGGACACACCTCCAGCGTGTGCTGCGCCGTGTCCTCGCGGTCACCACACTGGTGGCACTCCGGTGTGGGCTCTCTCCCGGCGACTCTGTGCAAGTACTCGCCGAAGCAACCGTGCCCCGTAAGCACCTGCACGAGCCTAAAGGAGAGGACCCCATCCTCACGAGCCAACCAGTCCCGGAGGATTGGTCGGAATGCCTCAACGGTGCGGCGACCAGCAGACGGCTCTTCCAGCCTGCGGCACCATCGCTCCAAGGACGCTTGCCGGCCACGTCTCCGCCAACGCCTTATCACCTCGGGGGGAGGGAACTCACCCCCGGACCGTGCATCGGCCATTTGGCGGTACACGCCAGCCAGCATCTCGGCGTCCAAGTCCCATGGAGCAGTCCTGGCCAGGACGCACGCCGCCTCATACGATACGGTGCGGTATGCCCGTATCACTCGGAGCGCCATAACTCGTTGCGGTCTCCGGAGGAGTGCAACGTTATGGGCGCTCAGAGCATCCGCCCAGATCGGGGCGCCGTAAAGCGCCATCGACCTCACCACCCCCGTGTAGAGGCGGCGGCATGCGGCGTTCGGCCCACCCACGTTTGGGAGAAGGCTTCCCAAAGCCGAAGCCGCTCCGACGAGCCGTGGAGCCAATCGCTTGAAGTGCTCGTGGAAATTCCATCGACTGTCGAGGACGAGACCGAGATACCTCATCGTCGTCCCGACAGCGATAGGAACACCCCCAACGATAAGCTCCGCTCCGGCTGGCGGCGCGCGCCGAGGTCCGTGGAAACAGACGGCCTCGGACTTCTCTAGGGCCACTTCTAGCCCTAGGCGCCGGATTCGGCTCACAATCTGAGCCGTGCCCGCCGTGGCCAGGATCGACGCATCCCGATACGTCTCTCCGCGAGCCAACACCAGCGTGTCATCGGCGTAACAGACAACGTCGATGCCACGCAGGCGGCCACCTCGAAGCACCCAGTTGTACCCGAAGTTCCACATGACTGGTCCCAGGACCGAGCCCTGTGGAACCCCGCGGGACATAGCCCACCGGCCCCATCCCTCCCTCGTCGGATAGACTACATCTCTATCCGAGAAGTAGTCGTCGAGGGTCCGGCATAGGTAGGCGGGTGCCTCGTGGCAGCGCAGTGCCGTCTTGATGCAGCCCCAGGGGAGGGTATTGAAGGCGTTTGCGATGTCGAGCGACACCGCAACGACGACCTCTCCCCGGGATACGGCCACTTCCGCGAAGGCCCTCACCCTCGATATGGCATCGATGGTGGACCTGCCTCTGCGGAAGCCGAACACAGCACCCCAACCTTTTTTTTTTTTTTTTTTTTTTGTCCAGGGGAAATCTTTTAAAGATACCACCGCACCTCGGGACAGGCGGGTGGTTATGTGGGAGTCTCCGCCCATTGCTGGACGGCATACCCACCAAAACCCCTGGGTGTTCCGCCACTGCGCTTGGTGTCGGGGCTACGGGCACGCTTTCGCACTCCTCCGCGGCACCCGACAGCGCTGGCCCAACCGGGCCCCACCTCAGAGCGTAAGCTCCCTCCAGAATGACGATGTGCCGAACACCAGACACATCGTCATCCCCCACCTGGGACCAACCAGCACTGGGCGTCAGACAGTACCCGTGTCCGACAGCCCTGGTCCCGATGCGACGGGTCAATTTAAGTGGCCCCGCGCCTGCCACTACGGCTGCAGAGGATAGGGAGAGCGGCCGACGACATACCGACACTCCTCTTCCCCTGCAGCCCCACCGCGTCCGCCATCAAACGGTGGCGACCCCGTCGAGGCCGCGGAAGGCAGGGAAAGTGGCAACGACACACCAGCAGTCCTCTCCCGCCGCGGCCTCCAATCCTCAGCCGCAGTGCCTCCCATACGACACTGCAGCCCCCCTCAGTTGCGGTGCCCCCCATAAGGCACGCAACCTACTTTGGCCAGCTTCTACTCAGGCTTGGAGGCAAAAGCCCGGAGAAGCGGCCCCACCACGGGTTCCTCTTGGTTCACCAGGTTGGCCCTACCTGGCTACTAAGCCCCCCCGCCACGACAAGGCGGGAACCCACTCGGGGGGGGACAGCACCCCAACCTAACCTAACCTAACCTAACCGAGTCGCAACCCGACGCTCGACCGGAGCGCCCACTTGCAAGCGCCGCTTACCCGCTCCGCGAGTCAGAAATTTATTTGGAATTTTTATTCACCGAATTCCGACTCGTTGAACTCGGACGCCCTTTTGACGCGCAGTGAAGTGAAAACCCGTAAAGTGTTATACATCATCGGATTGGCATTGAAACGCCCCATCCAACGGCACCGGTTTCGGGCTCGAGAGTTGAGCGGTTCCCGAGATATCCCCCGGGAAACCGCAGACAACCTCGCCCGGACCACTTTAAAGCCGTGCGACGCTGAAACGAGATCAGCAACCTACCGGTTTTCTACTGCCAGAAGAAGCGCCCAGGTGCGGAGTACCTGCTGGAATTTTTCGGGATTTTTCCCCGGACCTTTGCCATACAAAACGTTCACGGGAACCGCCGGCACGTGGCCACGTGGAAACCCTTCCAGGCAGTTCCCTCGGGACCTCATAGCTGAACCAGGAAGAGGACGTCAGCGGCAGCCGGGAGAACGTTTTTCCGGGAAGATCCGACACCTGGAAGAGAAAATACGGACACTTTAAAGTTGAGTGAAATTGTGACAGCCCTGGCTCAAAATCTAGATCGATAACCCTAAGTTTTTAAATTCTGAAAAAATCAATTTTTAGTAGTAGAATATATGTGCAAAAATTTAGATTTTTTACTCTTATAGTTTTAGAGATATTAGCATAAAATCATTAGTAGGTAGACACGTGGAGGGTTGAAACAACCCCCCCACCACAACAAAATTATATTGGGGTTATAGATCGAAGGATTTTGAGCTAGGACAAATTTTTTTCGGATTTTTAGAATTAAAATTGACGTAGATATTAAAAGCAATAGGTTAAGTAAATTGAAAGTACTGATAAGACAGTAGCTCCCTCGGGATACCCCGGGAAGTTTCAAAACTTTGTAAATAGGCTTTACTGGTGACCGGCTATTTTTGGTAAATTTTTTGGATTTTTTGGAGCACCAGGAGGCTCAAAAACGGGATTCCGGTGGTAATTGCGGTTGGTAAACACCAACTCCTTAACTTTCCGGAAGTCCTGGTTGGTCCCGGGTGATCCTAAAAATTCAAAAATTAGCTGTACGGGTAGGGCAGTTCACTGGCTACACTGCTGCACTAGCAGAATCCTCGCGCCGCAATCCATCGCAGAGTAGGAGGCCCCGCCGTAAAACCCGAATTTGCCAAAAACGGCAAATAATTATTATTTTTGAAAACTTCCCCCCCCCGTATCTCGGAAACGGTGCGTCGGAGGTCAATTTTGACCCCATTTTTGTACATATTTATATGTACAAGTTTTGATCACAGCCCCAACATCCCCCCCCCCACACTTCTAACTTTTTTACAGTTTTGAGTGTGACTATCGGACACAGGCCTCCCTCGTTTCGGGTGGAAATCTCGGTAACGGGAAGAGGTAACAAAATTATTTTTGCATACTTGTGATTAGGTTCCGTCTCCGCACACGTTAGTAGCTTTCTTTTCCCCCTCTGACACCCCATAAAAATTTTCAAATTTCAAACAAACTAAATAAATTAAATTCTTTTCTAGGTCAACTCACCCTTGACTGCATACTTGACCTAGTTTCTTGATAACGTGATCTATTTTTAGCAAACCAGCCATAACTTTCGACCCGTGCGTCCTACGAATACGCGGTTTTTTGCGTTGAGTAGTAGGAAAAACGCACTATCTGGCCAGACCCCTCCCTCTCCTCTCCCCGCTTCCCCTTAAACTTTGAGTCCCCATATCTTTGGAACGGTGCGAGCTAAAAATATTTTGTTAACGGGGTAGTATTAAAGACTCAATACCCTGTTCGAAACCTACCCCCCCCCCCTTTCCCCTCTTTTTTCGGTTTCCCCTCTTTTTGCAAAAACGCACCAAACGGACATACGGACATACTAGCACCATTTAGCCTTCTTCTCACAAGCCCCCTCACCCCCTCGCCCCGTAACTTACCGACGTACAGACACTCTGTAGCCCGGTGAGCGCCTGTCGGAACGCGCGACCTGGAACAGAAGGAATATAGGATTAGTACGTATTATCTGTGTTCTTTGAATTGTTTTAGATTTAATTAATTGGGATATTTTTATTGCTGTGTTAGGTATATTTGTGTTATATTTGTTTTTGACTGCGAACCGTGTCTTTTGACTGGTTCGCTTAGAATAATAATTGAACCTTACCGTTCTACAACGGTTATTTGACGATATTGTAATATTTATTTTATTTTATTTTATTTCATTTGTGTGTTGCGACGCGTGTGTACGTAGGACAGCAAATCCGTGTCGCCTTATACACGACTTTCGGAATTGTTATTGTGACTTTTTGCACGAATCCCGCGAGACAATGTTTGCCATTCACACCCCAATTAAAAACAAGGCCCAGAAGGAAGCCAGTAAATCTCCTGTAGAATCTCAAAATAGTGTTAGGACAGAGAGGGCCGGCCCCTCAGTAGCAACAAGGGAAGATAGAATGACAGTGCAACGTACCGTCGGAGAGATTGAGGCGCGGACTTCGATGACGCCGCCCCCCACGCGCGCTGCTTCTGTTCAGCCTGAACCAAAAACCTACCGGTCGAAAGTCAAGGCGGCCTCGGCGTCGGTGGCTCCGGCTCCGGCCCCGGCGGCCTCGGCGGCATCCGACAGCAAGACCGGGCAGTTGAGGGGGAGGGCGGTGGCCTCGACGTCGGCCGCGGCGTCGCCGCCGGTGGCGTCGGCGCCTTCGGCGTCGGCGCCTTCGGCGGCGGCGTCCGCGTCCACGGTAGGAGGCTCTCCAGTCGCCTACAAAAGTAAGACGAGCGAAGCGAGAGGCTGCCACACAAAGGCGAGACTGCACCTGGCCGCCAGCAAGAATCTGAAAACAGAAATAAAGGTTGCAATACAGGAGGCTCTGGATAGGCTCTTCCAGCTTGTAAAAGAGCTGGAAGAGGAGCACAAGGGAGGTAGGAAAGGGCCAGTTAGGGAAACGACAGGAACAGTAGAGACCATAGGGAATGAAAAAGGGAAGGAGGAGCTGCATAGCAGCACGCATATGCTGAAGAAAATAGAGGAGCACAGTAAGATGCTAAGAGAAAATAAACAGCAAATGGAAATGCTCACAGAGACTCTCCAAAAGCATCAGGAGATGTATGAAAAAAGGGACAGCTATGCGAGCGTGGTGGCCGGCTCCCCGAGACAAAGTCCCGTGGAGACGGCCGCCATGCACTCCATAGTCGTCACGTCGACGGATGACACGGAGACCGGAGACCAGGTCTTCGACAAACTAAGGAGAGTGGTCAATGCTAGGGAGGAGGGGTTAAGAGTGGATAAGGTGCGTAAAGGGAGGGATAGGAAAGTCATAGTCGGGTGTCGAAACCAGGAGGAAATAAAAAAGATTCGGGATAGGATCAGGGAGGCGGACAGCCAACTAAATGTAGAGGAGGTCAAAAACAAGGACCCTCTCATAATCATGTATGGCGTCCTTAATAGCAACACCGATGAAGATATCGTTAGGGCTCTCCGAAAACAAAATGGGCACATTTTGGGAGAGCTCGGTAACGAGGATAACATAGAGATCCGGTTTAGACGCAAGGCTAGAAACCACCTCACCTCGCACGTAGTGGCCAGAGTATCGCCGCGTATATGGCAGCGCTTGACCAATGCGGGGGCTGTACACGTCGATCTGCAGAGGATTAGGGTCGCCGACCAATCCCCCCTCATACAGTGCTCGCGCTGTCTGGGGTACGGACACGGAAAGCGATTCTGTCACGAGGCGGTCGACGTGTGTAGCCACTGCGGAGGGGAGCATCTAAAAACCAACTGCGCGGATTGGCTGGCAGAGGCTCCGCCCAGCTGCGTAAATTGTAGGAAGGCTAAATCCGATAGAGCAGAACATAACGCCTTTAGCAGTGAATGTCCGGTGAGGCGCAAGTGGGACGCACTTGCGAGATCCACCGTGGCGTATTGCTAAGGGCGCCCTGTATAGAGTTGTGCAAGCCAACCTGCAAAGGAAACAGCTGGCTACCGAGGAGGCCCTTATCGAAGCCACGAAACGAAAATATACCGCGGCTATTCTTCAAGAGCCATATGTGGGGAACATGGGACGAATGAAGGGATACCGGGGAGTCAGGATTTACCAGAACGCTGGTCAAGGAGGAGGGACGGTTAAATCGGCTATAGCCGTTTTTGACTCTACACTTGACGTGACACCGTACCCACAACTCACCACGAATAACATCACAGTGGTGGGGATCCGGACCAGCGCCTGGAGCATTACCCTGGTGTCCCTGTACTTCAAGAAGGATGAACCCATAAGCCCGTACCTGCAACACCTGGCTAAGATAGGGGAAACGCTAGGGACCTCGAGATTGCTTGTGGGCGGGGATTTAAACTCCTGGAGCACTTGGTGGGGCAGTCCGACGACTAATCACCGAGGCGAGGAGGCGAGGTGCGCCCTTGACGAGCTGGACCTGCAGGTGTTGAACAGAGGATCTGTACCGACGTTCGACACGATTAGAGGGGGGAAAAGGTACACCAGCTTCGTCGACGTGACGGCCTGCTCCGCGGACCTCCTGCACTTGGTGGAAGACTGGAAAGTGGACGAAGGTTTCACGAGCTCGGACCACAACGGCATCACATTTCATATACGACTACACAAATCCAAAGGCACACACATTATTAGGACGACCCGGTTATATAACACCAAAAAAGCGAATTGGGCTCAGTTTCGTATGAAACTGAACCAATTCAATGAGGAAAACCAAATTACACACACAGCTACACAACAAATACACAACACTCAACAATTAGAAGCAATAGTACACAAATACACACAATCAATAACACACGCATGCACAGACACTATTCCTTTAAAGAAAAACACACAAACACTCACCATGCCGTGGATGTCCGAGAAACTCGAGAAAATGAAGAGGAAGGTCTTCACCATGAAAAGGAGAGTCCGCTGCGCCGCACCCGTCCGGAGCCAAAAGGTCTATGAAGAGTACCTGAAACAGAAAGAGGCGTACGAATTAGAAGCTGCGAAGGCGAGAGTAGCGAGCTGGAAGGATTTCTGCGGGAAACAGGATCGGGAGGGGGTTTGGGACGGGATCTATAGGGTTATAGGCAGGACACAGAGTAGGGAGGAGGACTTGCCGCTGGAAGTTGGAGGCATAGTGTTGAGCGCTAAGGATTCTGCCAAAGTCTTGGCGGAAACTTTTTATCCGAAGGACTTTGAAAGCAGCGACAACACCGAACACCGCAGAATCAGAGCTAAGGCGAACATTGTGAGTGAAAAGAAACATGATGAAGCATGCGACCCATCATTCACATTGGTCGAGCTGATGTCTGCGGTAAATGCCTTCAACCCCAAGAAGGCCCCTGGTGCGGACGGTTTTACGGCCGACATATGTCGGGAAGCTGTTCGAAACGACCCGGACCTCTTCCTGGCGATTTTGAACAAGTGCTTTGAGCTCGGTCACTTCCCTGAGCCCTGGAAACAGGCCACAGTGGTGGTACTGAGGAAGCCGGGGAAGGCGACATACACCGCTCCGAAATCCTACCGACCCATTGGGCTGCTACCGGTTTTAGGCAAGATATACGAAAAAATGATAGTTGCCCGACTCAAGTTTCACCTACTGCCACGGATGAGCCCCCGACAGTTCGGATTCATGCCCCAAAAAAGCACGGAGGACTCCCTCTATATCTTGATGCAACACATACGCGAAAAAATTAAGCAGAAGAAGATCGTTACGCTCGTGTCGTTGGATATAGAGGGAGCCTTCGACAGTGCTTGGTGGCCACAAATTCGAGTCCGACTGGCGGAGGAAGACTGTCCCGTGAACTTGAGACGGGTGCTAGACAGTTATATGAACTGCCGCGGAGTCCGGGTACGGTACGCGGGAGAAGAAGTATGTCGCACTACGGAGAAGGGCTGCGTTCAGGGATCCATAGGGGGCCCGATCCTGTGGAACGTACTGCTGGACCCTCTCCTTAAAAATCTAGATAGAAAGGGAGTGTACGCGCAGGCGTTTGCGGATGACGTCGTGCTTGTCTTCGATGGTGAGACCGCGCAGAGCATCCAGGGGCATGCCAACGCCACGCTGGAGGACGTCAGGGCTTGGGGTGTTATGAATAAGCTGAACTTCGCGCCGCAAAAAACAATGGCCATGGTTCTGACAAAGAAGCTTAAGCATGATACCCCGCACCTGACGATGGGAGGCGTTGACGTTGGCATGGTCAAGGAAGTCAAGCTGCTGGGTCTCACCATAGACGACAAGTTAACATTTAACGCACATGCCGCAAACGTCTGTAGGAAAGCACTAAATTTCTACAAACAGCTCTCGAGGGCGGCCAAGGTCACGTGGGGATTGAATCCTGAAATAATTAGGAGCATTTACGTAGCTGTCGTTGAGCCTACGATCATGTACGCCGCGAGCGCTTGGGCAAACGCGACAAACAAAATCTGTGTCCAAAATCAGCTGAACGCAGTACAACGGGGATTCGTGCAAAAAATTACTAGGTCTCATCGAACAGTCTCACTGAACGCGGCTCTACTACTCGCTGGGCTGCTTCCCCTTGATATTAGAATCCGCGAAGCTGCCTCGCTTTTTGAAATAAAGAAGGGTCACTCCCAGCGAGTGGTAGATGACCGCGGGATGGAAACGCCGGTGCCATTCATAAAAAACCCGCATCCCGCACATCATATGAACATAGAGTTCACATGCCTGGCAGACGGAGCAGCGTTAGAGCAGCACCAAGGAGAGCATAAGCACATCTTTACCGATGGTAGCAAAATAGCGGGGAAAGTCGGTGCGGCGCTGTCCATATGGGATGGCGCCGTAGAGACGAGTACCAAAAAGCTAAAACTCTCCGACCGCTGCTCCGTCTACCAGGCCGAACTACTGGCATTGGTGGAGGCTACAGAGAGAGCAAAAAAGTTAGAGTCCCCATATGTGTGCAACATTTATTGTGATTCGCGATCGGCCCTAGAAACTGTCGCTAATAATTCCTCCCTCCATCCCCTCGCAGTAAAAACAAGAGCGAACATAAAAGCTATCAAAGAGCAACAAAACACAGTAAAGCTTTTTTGGATCAAAGCTCACGCGGGGATGGACGGAAACGAAAGAGCCGACCAACTAGCCAAAGACGCGGCTCTACATATTAAGCGCAAACCTGACTACGATAGTTGTCCGGTCTCATTCGTCAAGCGGCAGATCCGAATGGATTCGCTTGACGAATGGGACCGGCGCTATCGGGAAGGCAGTACGGGGTCGATCACGAAATTATTCTTCCCAAGCGTTGTGCAAGCCTACCCCATTATAAAAGCTCTTAGGCCCGAGGGAACATTGACCCAAATAATGACTGGTCATGGTGGGTTCTCCCAATATCTTCATAGATTTAAACTAAGGGAGAGCCCATCATGCATATGTGAACCAGGAAAGGACGAGACGCCCATACATATAATAATCGAATGCCCAGTATATGGAGTAGATAGATTTAACTTAGAGCAGGAAATAGATATAGATATAAACATAGAAAACATAAATAGGATACTAAGCAATAAAGATATAAGAAATAAGTTCATAGAATATTGTATAAAAATATGTAGAATAGTAATAATGAGAAATAGATAAATAAGTATAGGTTAAATTCTTATATTTATAATATATTAATATTAACCTAGTTTTTAAGTATAATGTATAGCATATGAATAAGTATTAAATAAAGTTTAGTTAAGTAGATGTAAAAGTAGTATCTAAGTAATAAAGATTCCCTGTGTTAGTCATTCCCCTGACACTCACTGGTTAGGGACTTAGCTCGCGGGCCCGGTCTATGCACCGGGACAGGAAAAAAAAAAAAAAAAAAAAAAAAAAAAAAAAAAAACCTAACCTAACCTAACCTAACCTAACCTAACCTAACCTAACCTAACCTAACCTAACCTAACCTAACCTAACCTAACCTAACCTAACCTAACCTAACCTAACCTAACCTAACCTAACCTAATCAAACTCAAGAACCTCTGCAACACACAACACGCAGGCAACCTGATGATGAAGGCAGTTTATGGCAGCATACATCTACCCAGACCACCTCTCCGCCCAGCATTGTTTCAATCTCACAACAAATTAGACAAGACGACAATTTTGAACGAATTGAAATAAGTGTGCAGCCACAAAAACTCATAGATGACTTAGAAACTGCTCTCGCAAAATACACCGGTACAGACCTTGAAACTCGCCCAAAACTACCAAAATTGAGAGAAAACAAAAAAGTATACGGGTTACTTGGCATTAGGAATTGAATCAGACATTAAAAAGCTTAGAGCAGATATAGGCAGACTCACGCTCGCACATCGAGGGTTCCGTACAAATCCAAAAAAATTCACAAAAGTGGGAAATGTTGTTAAAATCTCTATACTATAACCATCGACAATTTTTTTTTTTTGTTTTCTCGTCATACATCGAAAATTACACATTGTTAAAATAATTAAAAACCTGTTTTAGCATGTGCTAAATAAAGTTTTTTTATATGATACCTTACGTACGATACGATATACGATTTGAGTAAATTTGAACTTTGAATTTTGAACCCATATTTTGTGAATTTTGAAGCCCTATTTTTATGTGATTTGATTAAAAATGTACAATTTTAATGTCTGATTCAATTCCTAATGCCAAGTAACCCGTATACTTTTTTGTTTTCTCTCAATTTTGGTAGTTTTGGGCGAGTTTCAAGGTCTGTACCGGTGTATTTTGCGAGAGCAGTTTCTAAGTCATCTATGAGTTTTTGTGGCTGCACACTTATTTCAATTCGTTCAAAATTGTCGTCTTGTCTAATTTGTTGTGAGATTGAAACAATGCTGGGCGGAGAGGTGGTCTGGGTAGATGTATGCTGCCATAAACTGCCTTCATCATCAGGTTGCCTGCGTGTTGTGTGTTGCAGAGGTTCTTGAGTTTGAGTTAAAACATTGTTAATATTTAGCGTAAGCTGTTCTGTAGTTGTATCACAGGTTGGTGTATTTGGTGTGTCATTGGTTGGGCAAATAGAATTCTGAAGGGAGTTGTCAGTGTCGTTGGTTTCTTCGTTGGCGAGTTGTTCTTCCACCTTACGCTTTATGTCTTCAAGAGCTTGGTCAGTCAGTAGTTTGTTTCTGATTATAACACGTCTTTGGTCAGCGACACTTTGCGCAGAGACTTTCACGTCAGGGTATTGTATAAGGAATTGGTCGTGAAGTTTCTTGCAGTACATAGTCCAATCTGTTTCGAGTTTGGTGATGTAAAAGTATGTGCGTATGATAAACAGGTTAATTTCGAAAAGTATGTGCGTATGATAAACAGGTTAATTTCGTCAGTCCATTTCATGCGCACTCTGGGTTTAGACATAGACATAACTTTATTTGCAACGAAAACAACACATAATACAAGACAAACATCAAAAATATAGTACATGAATAAATATAAACAGTAATTATATCTTAAATATTGCCGACCGTGACAGCCGGCGCTGATCTTCCGATGGAATCGACGTGACGTCACGCACGCGACTGTCGCTCGGTATGCGTACAAGTATTAACACAAAAAATAAACACATTACAATAACCTTACATGAAACAACAATATTATAAATACACATATTAAGTCATTTACTTATTTACTACAAACATGTATACGCAAAAATAAAATAGATGGCGTTAGCTGCACCTTAAAACACACACAATCGTCTCACATAGAACTCAAGTAGCGGAACAAATATCGATGTTAGTGTCTTCCCAAAATAGAACTAGATGGCGTTACTGGTGTCTTAAAACGCACAAATGTTATAATGTCAATCGCTTGAAGAAGAAATATTACGAAGTCTTTTTTTTTTTTTAATTTATTCATGACCATGGATACAGAGTCCTTCAGTCGAAGTCTTAAATAATAAACAGTTTACAAACATATTTTATCAAAATAGTCACAGTCGTAGTCTCGTCATAGTCCAATAAAGTCACTGTCAAATCCAATCATAGTCCAATTCATACCTCAGTAAAGCAGTGGAGACTTTACTAGAGGCGTCTATGGAGTTTTGGTAACAACACGGAACAACATGATACGTCACATTATATCACTTGCCTACACTCATGCACGTAAATCAGCTCATAATCAACGAAATACCACCATTTTTCACTAATTAATTATAGACTGGTTGGATAAGAACAATCTTAATGTTAATTTAACTAAGACAAACTTTGTGGAATTTCTGACATACGGATCAAAATCCCCCACAAGACAACTGCGATATAAAAATACTGCACTGAATAAAGCTAGTAATGTAATTTTTTTGGGTATTACTTTAGACCAATATTTAAACTGGAAAGACCATGTAAAAAATGTATGCACTAGGGTAAATAGGTTTGTACATGTACTGAATAATCTTCGCAAAACGTCATCACGAGAGACAGTTTTATTAGCATATCATGGCTATGTGAGCTCCGTTTTGCGGTATGGTCTACTTCTTTGGGGTAATTCCACCCACGTACAGAAAGCTTTTCTAGCCCAGAAAAAATGTATACGTGCTATTGTAGGGATTCGACCATATGAGTCTTGTAGACCTATTTTTAAAAATCTTGGCATATTAACATTAACATGCATGTATATTTTTGAAATAGCTATATTTGTTCGTAAACATCTAAAATTATTCCGTACAGCTAATGACAAATATCCAAGGAGTACAAAATATGGAAAAAGATTAGTTTTTGAACGCCCCCCTAGACTGACATTATACCAAAAGAACAGTTATGCTATGTGTATCACCGTGTATAACCAGTTACCAATAGTAATAAAAGAACTGCCATATAGTAAGTTCCGTAAAAAACTTAAAATGTGGTTAGCAGAAAAATGTTTTTACAACTTAAGAGATTTTTTTGTAAAACGTAAATAACAATTGACATATTAGATCGAGATAATTATCCGAATGTATTGAGTATCTTAACGTTGTATAATTGAATATTATGACATTATTGAACATTTTTTATTTGAATATTTTAATATTGTGACATTATTGAACACTTTTTTATTTAAGTTTATTTTAAGTTTTTAATTTTTTTTTAATTTGACATTATTGACACTTGATTTGTATACATATTTCTTTATCATGAGTATGACATTGTCGTATATTTCACATGCCAAGGAATGGCAAAATAGATTGGACAAATCTTACAAAATTAACACCCTAATTGTACTCTATTTTTTGTGAAATAAAGGACATGTCCTCAAAATGTATGGAGGCTGGTATAATAATAAACAAAAAATCGAACCACTACACTCGTTACATTTCGAGAAAGTTCATATTTTTCTGAGTCTATTAAATCAGTTAAAACCAAAAAAGAGCCCTCCATTTTTTTTTAAATTAATTTTGAATCTATTAGGATAAATAAATATATTTAGCTCAATAAGTTGTTTATCTCTAGCAACCCTGATTATGTAACCTCCAAATTGTTAAATAGAATCATTTTTATCAATTAGACACAGTTTTTTAAGTGATTTTCGTCACATTGTACCTACTGACTGGTCACACTAGTAGGTTATAATTTTTAATTTTAGCAAATTATCATAAGAATGTGGAAGAATCAGCTACGAATGCAGGTAAAATAACGATAGAATCACTTTATTATTGCCAAACTAGAAAAAATACAAAGCTGTATTATTATTTTTCATACAATTTGTTTTTCACATTTAAAAAAAAAATGGAGGGATGAAAAAATCTAAATTTAATATTTTTGAGAAGCCCATAAATCGAGCTTTCAAATGATGTATATATCATCTTGGTTCGATTTTTCTCTGAATAATATACCACTTGTGGACGTCACCTTTCATTTCATTTCATTTCATTTCATTTCATTTCATTTCATTTCATTTCATTTCATTTCATTTCATTTCATTTCATTTCATTTCATTTCATTTCATTTCATTTCATTTCATTTCATTTCATTTCATTTCATTTCATTTCATTTCATTTCATTTCATTTCATTTCATTTCATTTCATTTCATTTCATTTCATTTCATTTCATTTCATTTCATTTCATTTCATTTCATTTCATTTCATTTCATTTCATTTCATTTCATTTCATTTCATTTCATTTCATTTCATTTCATTTCATTTCATTTCATTTCATTTCATTTCATTTCATTTCATTTCATTTCATTTCATTTCATTTCATTTCATTTCATTTCATTTCATTTCATTTCATTTCATTTCATTTCATTTCATTTCATTTCATTTCATTTCATTTCATTTCATTTCATTTCATTGCATTTCATTTCATTTCATTTCATTTCATTTCATTTCATTTCATTTCATTTCATTTCATTTCATTTCATTTCATTTCATTTCATTTCATTTCATTTCATTTCATTTCATTTCATTTCATTTCATTTCATTTCATTTCATTTCATTTCATTTCATTTCATTTCATTTCATTTCATTTCATTTCATTTCATTTCATTTCATTTCATTTCATTTCATTTCATTTCATTTCTTTTGATACCTGTTATATTTGCAGCTTTAAGGGCTAGTGTACTCTGCCACGACACTTCAACGCGTAACTAAGTTTCTATAGGGGTTCTGGAATACCAAAAGCTGCAATTTCAACTTATTTGAAACCACTAAAGATCTAACAGTTTCAAAATTAGGTATTATATTATTATTATAACTATTGCTACAATAATAACGCATATGTGTATATATATTGTTTAAGCTGTTGTCTTACGCTCACTTAGGCATAGGCCTATCAAAGTACTAAAACATAAGGACCTTTATAAAAATGAATTCCATAACATGGAAAGAAGTAAAACGTTTTTATCAATTTTGGGACCCCTAGTCCACAGGCACTGGGAAATCTACAAAAGATAAAATAATTACTATTGGAAAAAGATCCACTGCTTTGCCACTCGCAAGATATAAATAAGTGATTTTTACATCTTGTAGATGCAAATAGAGCATATATTAGTGATATTAAGAACTATAAGATTTCTTTACGTCGCCATGTTTAGAAAATGGAGACCTTGAAATTGTTTTGTTTTGAACATGATTTTTATCACACTGATGCGTAAACACAGAGTTTTGATAGTTATGATTGAGGTATTTTAACATCATACTTAACCTAAAACTATTATATCAGGTTTTTAACAGTTTTACTTTTCAATGGTATTATTTCGTTTATTAATTTAGCACAGTATTTTTAATAAGTCTTGATCAAATCGAAGGCCCGTTGAAATTTACAAAGAAAACAATGTATAGTTTCACAGTAACAAAACAATCGCAATGACTTTTGTGATATTTCAATGCAGGGAAGCAAATACAATATTATTAGAAGACCAACCGATGAAAAAGTATATAAGCCGGCGCAAGCGCGCCGGTCGGCCATTCTTGCTCCAACCTTTACGCGGAGCGGACCTCTTGCCAGTTTACATTCAAATAGATTATTATTGTGTTGAAGTTTTGATTGTCGGTACTTTTGATTTTGTGTGTTAAATTATAAAATTGTAATAATTAAATAAGTTTAGTTTATACCACGTGTATTTTTTTTAAATAAACCTGCTTCTGATAGCTAATATCAGAAGTGGGATAGGACACCGTGCTCACATTTACGTTGGTTTTCGTATTTGGTGATTTTTAAAATCTAATCTAAATTCGGTTTTCATTTTGTCCGAGTGTCCGTGAAGTGCAAAGTTGCTGTTAAGTACCCACTGTTGAGGATTTTTGTGTTGCTGTGGTGTTTCTGTGCTTGGATTTTGCGTAGTGTGTTCTAAACAAGCGAGAAATAGGTCGATCACGATATCGTGAACGGAGCCATAGCTCTTACGCGCGATGCTCGCGTAGCAAACGCTCAGTGAGTCGTCGTTCACGCAGTTCGTCGAGAGGGTTTACCCCTCCGGTAAGAACGCGGGTTGATGACCGTTATCGCAGCCGCGGCCGTAGCAGGAGCCGTGACTGCAGCAGGAGCCGTGACCGTATTCGGAGTCGTAGCTGCGACCATAACCGCCGTGATCGTAGCTATTGGAACGACAATCGTAGTTGCCTAAGAGCAAGACTAGGCGCGAGTTAATAGTAAAGTGAAGTGTTTGAACAGTGGTAGATAGCTCGTGGAGTGCGTCAAGTTCTCGCAACCCGCAGGCCGCGCCGCCTGACCGGTGAGCATGCCGGCCTCAGCAAGGTTTGCACTTGTTCGGTGGGCTTTGCCACCTATCGCCTTTGCTACGCCGGCTACTCGATGGGAGTCACCGCCGTCGGCAAGCCTCGTCTTGCTCAGCAGCACTCTGCACCAAGAGAGGCTGGTAAAATGTAGCAGACCACGTCACGGTAACAGACTGTATTGCTGATGCAGTACGATTCTTCAGAATGTTGGTGAGAGCTATCCATTCCTTTTAGATTTTGCGTTTGGCAAAATAGACAGTGCTAATTATTTTATTACCTACTGACTTAATAGCAATCGGGTTTTGTTTAAATATCCACAGTAAACAAATGACATCAAATTATTTTGTCTGCAATAGCTAGACATCGCGATCAATTTGTTCGGGGTCAGAACACAGCAAAAACAAAACTACCTTCCTTGTAACATTTTTGGTTGTGTAGGTTACGTCTTGTGAAAACTAAGAATAGAAGCCTACTATGTGCTCATAAATAATTTCTATGAAGTTTGACTTATTGCAAGTCATTGTTTTCGTGATGAATTTGTCTGATTTTCTGCCAAAGCCAACTGACATACTTGACACGCATTTAAATCCTAAACATGATTATAACCGAAATCTCAAAGTAAACATTGTTTTGGTGAACAAAGATAAAGCGTAAAATAGGCAACCTTGAATTTCATTGCAAAATGATCAGCGTTGCAATGCCTCGAAGTGGTTTTGGAATTTCGTAACATGTGCAATATGAAAACTTGTCAATTCTTTTTGAAAAAAAAGAGCTGGTACCGATAGATTGTGTTTAGATTTAAAAAAAAAAATTACTGAGATTTAGATACGGGGTTGATTCCATCAGATTTTCTTTTGGGGACCTATAAATTCTGCTTTGTCTGATTTCGGAATGATTATTTTCTAATGAAAGAAACTGAGCACTTTGGGTAAAATAAAAGTCTAGGTCAGGTGAGACCAAGCTCTGGTAAGATCGAAATTCTAAATATGTAATTTTAGACAACGACAAAGTAATAGGCGAGTATCAAATCCGGCAGTTTGCGCATTCTATGGGGTATCATTTAAAAGTATGTAGTCAGGATTGTTTTCCTCAAAAGCCGCACCTGCTTAGCTGCCGTGACAAAGGAGTAGGAGAGAGAGTAAGCTCAACTCTAATTAAACATTTTTTTCTTTTGTGTGTTGTAGTTGTAGCGCTGTAGGCTTGTGCCGCTGGCATAGCTACCGCTGGCGCGATGCCGAGCGGGCGTCGCACGCGGATTTCCCTGGCGCGGCTGTCGCTGCGGGCGCTGCAGGCGGATACCGCTGGTGTGGCTACTGCTGGCGCGGTTGACCGCACGCTGCTGTCCGTGGGATACGAGTATTGCCTCACGATTTGCCTCTTACCCGGTGTGGAATACTGCTTCACGTAGTGCCCCTGTGGGTCTACGCCAAGGTAGACAGTATCTCCTATTCACCTCGGATACTGCTTCACATTGAGTCTCTGTTCCTGGGAGTGAGTAAAACATCAAGTCGCGCTGCTTACTTGCTCGGGATAGGCTTCACACCGTGCCTCTGTCTCACTAGTTAAGTATACGTCTCTTGACAATTTTTGCTGTCTTTGGGCTAATTAACGAATGTTAATGTGTTTCTTTTTTGGTCCTAAAACATGATACACTTCGCGCGTGCATTTTCGTGGTTGTTTAGTCAGTTATGGTTCACAAAGTGTCTCTGATGAATTTTTACTTTCTACCCTGTTTCTTGACAGCCTTCGGGAGGCGATACGTATAAGATTCAAAAGTTTTCAGTTCAGTTTCATGTTGAGCCTCCTCCGCATATTTTATGATGAGCATAGTTATGTAGGCGCAGTTAACGAAGTGGACCTAATTTTAAGACATTTTGGTTTTCTGGTATAGGAAAGTATATAGCTAAATATAGGTCTAGGGAAGTTTATTGCTAAATACACATATCGCTCTCAAGCGTGTACCTCGGGCACTCTTACAGTTACAGCTCATCAAAACTTGGGACAAGTATGAAGCCCCTTTTCAAATCTTTACATTTAGACGTTTTGGAGCATCTCCCCGAGTCGAAAGGCTACAAGTTTGTCATACCTGTGGTCGATGCATTCACCAAATATTGTTTGCCGATACCCTAAGTCGCCAAGATTTCGATGTACTGAAACGAGTATTTAAACACTCATTGTCATTGTTCAGTAATCCTAAATTAGTCGTATCAAACCATGTTCGAATCGATAGGCTGCACTTCAAGGACGCAGGTCCTCGGTGTGCAACTTATTTTAAATCTGAAAAGCAGAAGACCACACAGACCTCTGTTTTGAATCAATGCTGCTAATAGACCATGGAAGCAACTCCTGCTATTCGAGTATTGGTGCGATATGTTGCGGAGACCCGCAACCGAGAGGCGAGACGAGAAATGCTCATACAAATAGATAAAAAAATGAGGTTCATCAAGGCGTTGTGGTTAATGAGGACCGTAGGCCTCTACGAGTATTCTAGAAATACGACCTGTTCTTTGTTATTAAGTTCGCTCAGTCCCAGGGTAAACTTGACCCTGGCACGCGGAGGCCCTATAAGGTGGTTAACGCTAGTGGTAAATAATTTCCCTTACCATCGGTACGAACTTAAAACTACTTGCTGGGTCTTGAGGGAAGACTACTTATACAGCTGCTCAATACACGGTTGCTTGGAAAAGTGAATGGACCCCTGATATACGTGCGATGTTTTGAAGGTGCGCGTTCACCCTTTTAAAAATCTGTTGCAGATTTGTACCTTGGTTCGTACGTGTTGGAAGCTCTTCGGTCTGCGAAGAGTCATCGGGGGTGTACAAGCGCCTTCGCCTCCGATGTGAAAGCTTTCCGTGTTACGGAGAGTCGTTGGGGGAGCACATACTCCTTCTCCCCCGACGTGAAAGCTTTTCGCGTTGCGAAGAGTCATCGGGGGGCTACATACTCCTTCGTCCCCCGATGTGAAAGCTTTCCGTGTTACGGAGAGTCGTTGGGGGAGCACATACTCCTTCTCCCCCGACGTGAAAGCTTTTCGCGTTGCGAAGAGTCATCGGGGGGCTACATACTCCTTCGTCCCCCGATGTGAAAGCTTTCTGTGCTACAGAGAGTCACCGGGAGATTACATGCGCCTTGCCCCCGGTGTAGTTTTAGTTTCCTCGGTAGGGGCCCATACCGAGGAATTGCTGAGTGGCTGGGCAGGGTTTTGTTAACCCTACCTACGCCGTGTAAGAACTCAGTACTTTGTTATGCATGCTTTTGAACTTTTGACTTGTGAGCAGCGTGATGATCACAAGTTAAATGATTCAGTTTTTCTTGATTTTATTTTGCTTGTTTGACTTAACAATCACTAACAAACTAATTTTGATAACTTATGATTGTGGGACAAGAATAACTTGATCCTTAATTCCTTCAGAAATCAATGGTGATGAGTGCTTGGATCCAGACCCAGAAGAAAATTACTTCGACAAGGCTGGGCCATCTTCTGCAAGCGACAGGACAGCCGAGCCTCTGCCGCGATTAGTTCCTGCTTCCTTAGAAGACCAGGAACCCGTCGAAGCCGCTGTTGAAACGGCAGCCCCACCACTACGATCACTACCCCGGTTGATTCCTACATCTTCGACGACGATTAGCCTGTCGGGACGCCAGGGTGTCAGGAGAAGCCGTATTAGAAGACCAATCGATGAAAAAGTATATAAGCCGGCGCAAGCGCGCCGGTCGGCCATTCTTGCTCCAACCTTTGCGCGGAGCGGACCTCTTGCCAGTTTACATTCAAATAGATTATTATTGTGTTGAAGTTTTGATTGTCGGTACTTTTGATTTTGTGTGTTAAATTATAAAATTGTAATAATTAAATAAGTTTAGTTTATACCACGTGTATTTTTTTAAATAAACCTGCTTCTGATAGCTAATAATATTATGTATTAAGTGTCACCAAACACAAACAGAAGTATAATATCGTCGCTGTAGAGCGAAAAGTCACTAAGTCGAAAAATCATGTTTTGAGATACGAGCCTTTAAAGTTTTAAAAACTAAAAAAAAAATATTGCTCGGATTCAGTGTTGGATATTAATGATCTTATCATTTCATGTTGTAGGAAATATCTCAAAGTTGAACTTACACCTATTTACTTACTAGAAAAAGCTACTTTTCATGGAAATTTTAAGGAAATCAAAAAATTAGTTAATTTTTACTTTCAGTTTCCTGCCCATAAATGTGTTAGTTATTTTTCTTCCTTAATTAATGATTTCTCGCTTAACTGAAGCTCTTGGATACAGACAATAAGTTGACTTAGTTATATTAATTATTATTACCTCAAATACTAAACGATACAAATAAAAATAAACTAAGTGATATAACTATCCATTTTGGATTATTTAAGTAGGTAAATTGTAGGACACGTTTTTAAGAAACAATCAGTGGACAAAAATAACTTACCTAACTTTATTAAATAAGTAAGAAAAAAAAACTAGCGATAGGTCCCCTACTATTTTTCACTATTTTTCTTTAATTCAATCTTCATTAGATTCCTCTAAAACGTCTGGCTCACACAGTGCGTCTTTTACATCTATGCTGGTAGGTAGAGAGTGATACCAGTAACGTAACTCTTGTGGAATAATTCGCTTGGTACACAGATTTATCAGATCTCTTTTTTTGGCCTCTGAAATCTGGAGAGGACTTAGGTAAGCCTTTGGAATAGTGTAACTTTTTATTTCTGTATGATGGAATACCATTTCCAGCTATTGTACTAAGGATTTGTGCGTCTGAGCTGTCGCCTGTGTTGACCCGCCTCTTTCGCCTCTCTCTGAAGACAGGTCAAGTGCCCAAATCTTGGAAACTTGCTAACGTGCAGCTTGTTCCGAAAAAAGGTAAATCTATACTTTGCAAGAGTATGGAACGTGTTCTTGACAACAGGCTCCTGGCATACCTGGAAGCGAATAACTTACTCGGCGATCATCAGTACGGCTTTCGCCGAAACCGGTCTACTGGGGACATTCTGGCGTACGCCACACACATCTGGAGTGAGATCATCCACAAACAAACACAAGAAGAGACGCTGGCTATCTCCTTGTCATTTGTCAGAGTCTGGCATGAGAGCCTTATTGGCAAGCTTCCTTTTTACGGCCTACCTGCTGATTTCTGCGCTTAGACATCTGATTTCTTGAAGAATCGGTCAATACGAGTAATTGTAGATGGTTGTTCGTCTGACCAAATGGCTATCAATGCCGGTGTTCCTCAGGGGTCAGTGCTCTCTGCGACGCTTTTCCTACTGCATATTAACGACTTGCTAAAGCCTGGTATTTTTGGGTACGCAGACGACAGTACAGTCATGGAGAGCTACACATCCGAAGCAAGAACGAGCGGGCCACAGATCGAGTCACTCAGAGAGGCTATGATTGAACGACTCAACTTGAGTCTGGAGGCGGTATCTGAATAGGGTGCTGCTAGCCTGGTCAAGTTTAATGCCTCGAAAACTCAAGGCTGTTTGTTTTCGGCCAAAAAGAGGCCCTTCCAATTGTCTCCTGCTTTCCGCGGTGTGTCCGTTCCGGTAACTAACAGTCTGGAACTATTAGGTGTTACGCTATCATCGACTCTCAACTTTGGCTCTTTTATAGAGTCAAAAGCACAATTAGCCTCAAAAAAACTTGGTATTCTCTCTAAGGTGAGACGGTATTTCACACCTGAGCAACTGATAAGTCTTTATAAAGCGCAAGTCAGGTCTTGCATGGAATACGGCTCTCACTTTTGGGATGGCTCTGCTGAATACCAGTTGGAGGCTTTGGAGTCCATTGAAAGGCGAGCCAGGCGGCTGATAGGCAACGAAACCTTGACAAAGTCGAAGCTGCAAAGTCTCGAGCATCGACGTAGGGTGGCGTGTCTATCAGCCTTCTATTGGATACACTTCGGTGAGTGCGCCAGCGCAGGAGTTGCACAATCTGATCCCACCTGCCCCTTTCTTCTTAGACAGACGCGACCAAAGCACCACCCTTTTATGGTGGACATCTCACGCGTTAGAACCAAGCATTTTGAGTCCACATTCCTCATACGAACTGCCAGAATGTGGAACGTTTTGCCTGAGTCCGTCTTTCCGCTAAAGTACAATGTAGGTGTCTTCAAATCTCGAGTAAATAGGTATCTTCTAGGTAAGCGTGCTGCATCCTAGACCGCATATCTGCTTAACAGCAGGCAGAGTGTGTAGTCAAACGCAAACCTATTTGAATTAAAAAAAAACGTGCCCATCGTATTATTTTAATTTTTAACTCCATTAGTCGATTTGCACTATCGTATCGAGTACATTTAGTGCACAGATCCTTCTTTGGTCAAAATAATGCGCGCCAAACTTACTTAAACAACATCAATGTACGTTGAAGTTGTCAAAAAGATCAGTAAAAGCTTTTAATGACCGCTTAAAACTATATTCAATAGCTTATTAAATAAGGAAAAAGGTACCTACTTAAAAAGATTTGGGAATTTCATACTTTCGTTAAGTAGTGCTAAGGTCCTTAGGACATCAAACCGAAATTCGCTATATAGAGTTAGTTAATTTTCGCTCTCATATTTTAAGCGAACAGTGTGTTTTAAAATTAAGTAAGTTGTTTTAGTGATCTTACGAATGGATACTGGTCCAGATTGAGGCATTGAAAAGCAGTGAAAAAATAATTAAAGCTACTTAGGTATGAAGATGATATACATCTACGTGAACAAAAAATATTTTAATAAATTAGGTAGTTTTTCCTTGTCATGAAATGAGTCAAATGACATATTTAACCAGTTTCAGAATTTTCTAAAACAGGAACTATGGCACTTATAGCTACAGCGATAAGACTGAAATTTGGAGAAAAATACGACGATTCCAATGACGTTCCTAACTCAATTCGGCCATTTTACGTCTTAGTGACTTTTCGCTCTACAGCGACGATATGCACTATGGCCGCGCCAATCTCAATCAAAATACCGTCCGTAACACAAAATACAATTTAACAGCTATCGCGGACTGTCGCTACTCTGAATAACTTTGACGTCTCATTTACCACTCAATGACCGAGCGCGTTGAATGAACGAACGCACTATTGTTCAATGAATCGTTCACTGCGCACATTTTACACTCATAGTTCTAATTGCCACTCATGGTGATCTTGAGAACTGCTATAGATTCCATTTGGAACTAAAAATAAGCTGCAATTTTTCGCCACTTGGTTCTATAATGGTTGCATAAGGGTTCTCTCCACCTATATAGAACTTCATAATGGTTGTAAATTTCACCCAAGTCTGCAAGTAGATATAATATACGAGCTATTTGCCACTATTTGTGCTACTTGGGTCACGCCCGACACCAGCAACGACGTGCCCCGACGGATACCCACGGGCAGCGGCCCTATACGTTTAGTTACTTTTTCTCGTCTCCATATTGATGGGTTATCATTGCCTTGTTAGCCATGTAGATGACTATTTGTTGTACACGTTGCCCGCCCCCCACATGACTCAGGTGGTCGACTCGGGCGTAAGGTTGGATTTTGGAGGGCTTATTATTATTATATTATTTACTAGCGACCCGCCCCTGCTTCGCACGGGTGCAATGCTGATACATCTTGAAGCACGAATTGTTTCGATTTCGGATTAGGAGAAAGTGAAGTGGTTCGGGTGGAGGAAGAATTTCTTCTAATTTTACTTTTCCTTGTAAACAACACATGCCTTTCGATTCGTCCTTGAATTTCAATGCCAAGCAATGTTCACATACTACTGACATGGTACCTATTGATACTATACGATCGTCCTTGTAAAGTTGTAAGGAATCAAAGGATCGTAATTCATGGCAGAATTATCTTTATTTATCAATCTGTCGCTGTTCGGTTGTCCGTTTTGTTCGACGTTGCTATGTGTGTGTGCGGACGATTCTCTCGCTCTCTGTATTCGAAGTCTATCCCTATTTTGGCGGAGTTGAGCCTAACGCTCTGCAGAAGATTCTCAGGCTCTCTGAACTCTATGTCTATCCCGATCCTGGCTGCGGCGAGTCTCACGCTCAACTGAGGATTCTCTTTCTCTCTCAGCTCTATATCTATCCAGAAGCTGGCTGAGCTGACCGTGCCCTACTGGCGTTCACTGTACTACGACTTATGTTCGAGCGACGACGTTTTCCAGACATGAAAAATTTAATACTTAGAAATACACCTTAAAATTATACGTATCTATGATTCTGAACAAATTACACAAATTATTAGTAAGTGCTGCAGTTGAATATATTTTAGGTACTTAGGTACTATTATTTTGACTAAAAACAAAAATAAACATCAATAAAATTATATTATCTACAACGAAAATCCTTATTCCATTCAGTTATTTTCTTAACTTAACTACAATTTCGAAATTTAAAAATACTTGCGCTAATCTTAAATTGCATATGCCTTAAATCTAAATCAAAACCAGTCTTAATAGAAGAGATACCGAAATATATAGTTTTATGTAATCCTAACCAACCTAACCTATTTAACCTAATAAGTAGTACCACTTATAAATAAATAAATAATAAATATTGGGGGACATTTCACATACGGTCTCTGACCCCAAACTAAGCAAAGCTTGTGATATGGCTGCCAGAGACTGATATACTACATATACATACTTATATAGATAGTACCTAAGTAACACCCAGACACAGAGCAAACACCTATGTTCATCACATAAATGCTTGCCCTGTTGGGGATTGAACCCACGCCTCTTTGATCCAGAAGTCAGGGTCACTAACCACTGAACCACCGAGGCAGTAAAATTATAACTTACTTATTATAAGTGCTGTTTAAAAATAATCCTAAATAAAATAAATAAAAATAAAATAGCCTTTTATTCAGATCTACTTACTAGTTACAATATTAATAGTACCTATATGGGTATTACAATATAAACATAAAATAAACATACTGTAATAATAAAATTTAATCTAATAGTTGCTGTTTGCTTGTTTTCTGTAGATCTGTTTGCCAATCGGCAAAGGCCTCCTCCTCATCAAAAATAATCCTAACTACGTTTTAAAGGACGAACATACAATTTCGAATAAAATATCGCGCTGAATAGCACGTTTTATCTTAAAAAACAAATGACTTTAATATTTAAATACTATAATATATTTCATATATTAGGTATTTATACAGAAAACAAAACAAATATCGATTTCCACTATGACTAAACTTACATACTTATACTAAAAAGAAATTAAAAATAGTGTTTGTACTAAAAAAACACAAAATAAAATAAAACCTAGTCTAAAAGTCCCTCGGCAGAGGGTAACGTGGCCAGAATGCTGGCAGCATTGCCTCGCTGAATAGCAATACTCAGCTTTTGGGCAAAATACATGCCAGCATTCTGGTCACGTGTCACCTCTACCAAACGCCTGGCCAGATCTTTGTATAAAATATGAGCATCCGGCCCCCACGGACCTGAAGTCTCAACCCCAAACGGCACAAAATGGTACATCCTGTCCAGGGACCCATATTTGTGCCGTTTGAGGTTTTCCGATTTAGCTGCATCAGCGCCAGCCCTGTCTGTTGTGTCAAGAAGCTGAGACGACGCCGGTGTGTCGACGCACGTCACGTCCCACACTAAGGTCGGGGCGGGAGTACGGCGTGTCTTTTAGTACCTGTTTCAATGGACGACAACACACACAAACGCGCCCGCCCTGCGCCCGACCCGCGCACGCGTCCTGTGTGTTGTCGTCTATTGAAACAGGTACTAATAGACACGCCGTACTCCCGCCCCGCACCGCGCCCGACCCGCGCCCGCCGTATGTGTGAATCGGCCTTTAAGGTCGTCCCATCTTCCATGGCTCCAACGTCATATGATACTATAATATAATTTCCAACATATATTTTTTTCATTTAGTGTAACGTACTTATAAGTACGGATTGTCGCACCGAAAAGCACGCTTTTACTAATCATTATTTTTCTCGCTAGAGAGCTCTGATAAACACGTCCCATCAACTGCTTATCATAAAGTGCTACAGTTATACAGAACAGGGAGAAGCACGGCCTTCGTTGCACTATAGCTATACATATATTATATTAGGCACGCACCGCCGGTCGGGCCGGTACACTGCTATGTCCCTGCATTTTAAATCTGTAATATCTTCGGATATATTCATTTAAATTACATGCTGTAAAGGCCATGTTGATCTATATTAAACGGACAATATATTTAAGTTACTTAATTGCATAAGGATTAACGCTGTATTGCTTAAAATAACTTCCTAAATAAGCATTTTTTCCCGTAAATTGTATAAGATAAAAAATGGTTATTGTCGGTTATCCTTAAGAGATAGACATAATATACCATCGCGGACCTTTTTGTCGACATTTTTAAGGTGTACAATACCGTAGTACATTATTTTGATTTATTTCGTAGGGTTCAGTCAGCGTTTGCAATGTAAGCGCAAAAAAAATGTGTTTATTTACGACATCACATTAGAAACCTGTAAATTTATCAGTGTTTCTCTACAATATTATGCATGTATCATACATTTTACACACATTCAAGAGGTATGTTTATACCTACCTCTTGAATCACTCTATTTGTTAAAAAAAGTGCTTCAAAATCCATTGCGTAGTTTTGAAGATTTAGGCATACATAGGAACGGACAGACAGCGACAGCGACTTTGTTTTATACTATGTAGTGATTACAAATTCGAAAATTGTTACGATAGCTGCAAATTTTGAAGGCACCATCGTAATTATAACAGCTAATTAGACTATTTCTGTTTCTTTTTTACTTTAGGCATTCGATAGAGAGAACACTTTTTACGTTGCTATTAAATTTACGATGGCGCGTTCATAATTGGGTTGATTGGGCCTAAAATGGATTGACGAAACGTAATTAGATGACAGGCTTACATTACAGGGTTACATTGACTGCAGACTTTTATAAATGTCTCGCTTAGCATAACAAAGGGACAAATTGTCTTTCCACCATTATAGCTCCTCGAAGAGGAAATAAAGTATGGATTGACAATGACAACTGACATTAAAATTGGACAAAATAGTTTTCCCTTTGCCATGCTGCATATTACAATGACGTTTAATACTGGGCCGTCATTTTGTCTGATAATAAAAATATTTTTAAATATACCATTAGGAGTTTTACATATTTATTTATTCTACCTTTATGGTACAGAATCCATACTAATATACGAAGAAACGGATCAACTTTATTTTTAGAAGTAGTATGGCATGAGTATGAGTTAACCTTGATTCTGAATTGTCATAATTCAGAATCAATGTTAACTCATACTCGACTCTTGATACGAATATAAATTTCTGTTGGTTTGGTTAGGATTGAACAGTGAGGATGTAGCTCGGCTCAGTTGCGGCACTCCTCATGAGGCACGCAACTTGCCGGCCAGACTCGCAGCTGCTTTAGTTAAAAAGCCTAACCTCGAGTGCAAATTTCTAAACTGCCTAGGGGGAAAAGACCAAAAAAATCGGGAGACCTCGAGCGCCGCCTTCTCAGCTGTCTCAGAAGAAATCCAGAGAAGCGGCTCTACCTGGGATTCCCGCGCCGCCCATAAGCCTCGGCTACTAAGTTCCCCCGCCACGACAAGGCGGGAACCCATGGGCGGGTACACTCTAACCTTATCTTAATCAATAGAAGCATTTATAAGTATAAGGTATTTTGATGTCGGGTTAGGTTTGAACAGTGACAACAAGGTTCAAGGTACTTGATTTTTTTAATAGAGCAAGTGCCTTTATTAACTACCACTAAATACAAGACTTATAATGTAAAACTTTATAAACTACTACTACATAACAAGCAATTGGATCATACACAGACCCTTGAAGGTCTAAAGATATTCCAAATGCTCAAGCCCACTGCCATTTAGCAGCGTGCCCAGCGACTTATAATGTAAAACTTTATAAACTACTACTACATAACAAGCAATTGGATCATACACAGACCCTTGAAGGTCTAAAGATATTCCAAATACTCAAGCCCACTGCCATTTAGCAGCGTGCCCAGCATGCTGGCAGCATTGCCAATCAGCTTGGCAATGCTGCTTATACGTTAAGCCAAATAAACACCAGCATTTTGGTCACGCGGCGGGTGCACCAGACGCTCAGAAAGACTTTCGAAAACAAGATAAGCTCCCGGCCACCACGCACACAATGTCTCAATTTCAAACGGCTCAAATATGTAACCACTGCCGAGGTTAGCATATTTGCGCCATTTGTACTGCTTCGCCGAATCGGCCACCGCTCCAGCCCTACTCTGAATCTCAAAAAGATGTGACGGCGCCAAAGTATCGACGCAAGTCGCGTCCCATACTAAGACCCGTCTACACTTCCATGGGACCAGTTTCATACCGTCAGGCCTTTTGCCATCACTACGCGCAAACCCATTCGGTTCCAGTACGGCTGCGATAAAGGTGGGTCGACTATCTCGACGATATCATCAATACCGCCGGTCGAGCCTGATCACGACCGGCAAAGAGCCGAGGCAGATGGCACTGGAAGAGGTAGGCCTATACCCAACAGTGGGACAAAGAAAGCTGCTGATGATAACGATGACGAAACAAATTAGTTGAGATTGATACACTTCGGTGAGTGCGCCCAGGAGTTGCACAATCTGGTCCCACCTGCCCCTTTCTTCTATCGTACGGCTAAACAGACGCGACCAAAGCGCCACCCTTTTATGGTGGACATTCCACGCGTTAGAACCAAGCGTTTTGAGTCCACATTTCTCATACGAACTGCCAGAATGTGAAACGCTTTGCCTAAGTCTGTCTTTCCGTTAAAGTACAATGTAGGTGTCTTCAAATCTCGAGTAAATAGGTATCTTCTAGGTAAGCGTGCTACACCCTAGACCGCATATCTGCTTAACATCAGGCAGTGTGTAGTCAAACGCAAACCTATTTGAAATAAAAAAAAAAGATTGGCTGTTTTTTGGGTTTGAAATGATTATTTGCTACAATATTTGTGTACCGTTTCACATTGACTTGGGGCTAATATTTTGTGGAGCACTTACTATTTTTGTTACCATATTTTTTGACAGCATATTATTGTACTAAATTAAATTGGTAGGTAACGATATAAACATAAATTATATTATATCGCGGGCGAAGCCGCGGGTAAAAGCTAGTTATACTATATTTTTAGTTCTATTTCCTAACAAGGTTACCTATGTTATATTTTTTCACATTGTGCGGCAAACTACAAAAAAGGTAATAAAAGAGGTTAATGTTTCAGTCTATATTTTATTTATTTGAGTTCAATAAAAAAAAACTTGGTTATAGCCCACACACACACACCCACACTAAACTATCTAAGTAGTTACATATTTCGAAACGGTCAAGAAGGTACAAAATCTATAATGTTCACAGGGTTGGTAGTTTAAGTTTTTAATAAGATTAATTCATTCAAAAATTTCGCCGCCGTGAAACATTTTTTATATTGTGGGCGAATTGGTTTATTTTCCGCGCAGGGCGAGCCGCGAGGCGGCACCTTATCAGCGCAAGGACGGGTCTTTGTAGGTGTCTTATATACACATGGTGATGATTGTTCTTTAGGTGACAGAGACGAGGGCGCACCGCTCGGCGGGCCGCACAGTGGAGGAGGGCCACACGGTGGAGGGGCGCCAGTTGGAGGGCTGCACGGCGGGGGAGGGCCACATGGTGGTCGAACTCCAGCCGGAGGCCCGCACGCGCCCGCCGCTGCCGAGCTACGTGCAGCCGCATCGTCTCGCCGGCACGAGGCAAATCTTTTCTGAATAGTTTTGAGAGAAAGCCACGGGCCCCCGGACCCACAAGGAGCGGCAGTTTCTCGCGCTGGCGTAGGCGGCTCGCAGGCTGGAGGGATGACCGCGCGCGCTGCGGCTAGTGAAACCTTCACGGACACTCGGTCAGCGCCGCGCGGCACCGGGAGCTCGAGCCGGCCGGTCACCGGCGCTGCGCGCGTCGCTTCTTCCGTCTCGCAGCGCACAGCCACGCGGCCACGGCCCGCCGCCGCGAGCCCCTCTCGCGCACGGAGCACCCCCGCCAGCCCGCTCGCCCCCTGCTCTTTAATGGCCTTTGTGTGCAGCCGGCGTCGGGAGCCCTCGCCAGCGCAGCCACCGGGCCCGGCCGGCCGCCGGGCGCGCCCGAGCCCGTCCATGATGCGCGACGTGAGGCTGCGCTGTTCCGGCGGGCTCGCGGGCGCAGGGGTCGCGGCAGATGGCGGCGAGCCGCGGTCGATATCGACGAAGACCCGCGGACGGTGTGCGCACGGATCCGGGCGGCCATCGGACACGCGGCACGCGGCGTCGGGCCGCAGCGACACGCATTGTGGCGCGGGCGGCACGCGGCCCGAGCTGCAGCGCGGCGGAGGGTCGGGCGCACACGGCAGCTGGTACTCGCGGCCGTCGGTGGCGCGCGAGCACACGCGGTCTTCGCCCAGCGTGTAAGGCGCGAGAACCGCGGGCGGCGGCGGCGCGCGTTCTGCTGCTTCGCGCTCGTATTCAGCGCGGCGTGCGGCTCGCGCGCACTCGAGGCGGCGCGCCACGCAATCTTGCCCGCGCCCGCACCGTCCTGAGTTCCCATCCTCGAAATCCCGCACGCACCGTGACTTGCGAGACAATCCCTGAAAATGAAATCGTCATAAACGTCACGGGAGCAACGACATTTTACGGCTGGAATGATTTATATTAAGCCGGGCCGTGTACGTGACTCTGAAGGAGCTCAGACGAGGCATTTTCCATAGGTACGTTTTGTGTAGTGTAGGTGTGCTGTGCGCGAAGAGATGTTTTTCAGTTCGGGCGCGAGGCGTTGAGTGCTCAGTACGCATTCTGTGGGTTGCTGGCGGGCGAGAGGGGGGAGGGTGACATCGCTCACTGCACGCCGCTCACATCTCTCGTCTCCCGTGCGCGTCGTCCACGCACAGCTCGCACCTTCGCTTCCATCGCGCCATACCTATACTACACATCTCCGCGTAGCGATCTCCACTGAAGCTGACCGGAGAGATCTGTCAATAACACAATTCTATTGGTTGTTTAAAAAAAATCTCCTCTACTTTGGTGGAGTTACCGTGCGGTCGGCGCAGGTGAGCGGCGGCGCGCGCGCGGGTACCGCGCACGGCGGGCGGGCGCCCTGCGGCGGCGCGCAACACACCACGCGCACGCCGCGCTGTACGGCGGGCGGCGGCCGCGGCCGGCATGCGGGCTGCTCGGCGGGCGTGCAGGCCGGCCGGGGCGGCGGTCGCGGCCCGTCGCACGAGCGGCTCACGGCCCTGCAGCTGGCGAGGCTCGCCCGCCGCATCATCTGTAAGCACGCCTAGCATGAGAGCGGGCCTGCGTGGCGGTCGGGGCGGATGGAGTGGCGACGTACCGGTGACGCGGTCCTCAGAGGGCGCAGAGCGAGGGTAGCCATAGCGGGTGTGTGTGTGGCTCGGGCGTGACTGGCGCGGCTGATTCGGGCTGGCCGCGCTGGACTCCAGTGGGCCGCGAGATCTAGTGCGCCGCTCACTGGCCGCCGCGCCGCTGCCGCCGACGCCGTCGCTAGAGGGCGAGGTGTGCGGGTTGCAGCGACTCGTCTGCCGGCTGTGGCACGCTGCGGCTTTGCCACACCTTTACAAAGTTAATTTCAGTTATATAATTAAGAGCATACAGAGTTATTTCTAATCAATTAGCATCCTTTTAGGGGCTTATTCTTTGCATCAGAACTAACAACTTTTGTTCTACGACTTTGATCAAGACGAAAAAAAATGTTTTTGTTGTTCCATAGAAAAATATCGTTCACCCGCGACGAAATGTATGGAACAGCTGATTTTTTTTTTGAGTTTTGACAAATGTCGCAGAACTAAAGTTGTTAGTTTTGATGTACAGAATAAGCCCCTAAAAGGATGCTGATTGATTAGAAATAACCCTATTTACAGTAAAAATAATCGGTTAAGTGCGAGTCAGAGACGAAGAATAAATGTTGCCGTTAATTATGTTTATGAAATGTTTCATGAAGATTAATTAGTTTTCAAGTTGTGATGCGGTCAAAATTAGCTCAAAATGGTTCGTGTAATATTACACACGGCCGCTGCATTGCCAGTTTTCTTTGAACACATGGCTGGACGCGCTCCCACGCGTCTAAATGTAATGCGCTTCGACTCAAAAGGTGACTATTGACTCACGTATAGATGTTCTCCTGCGAGTACGAGCAGCTCGGCGGGCGCCAGTGCGGGTGCGGGCGGCGTGGGCTCAAGTGCGAGCTCGGGATCGGGCGCGGGCGCGGGCAGCAGCAGGGCCGCGAGCGCGGGCGCGTGGTGCGCGGGGGGAGCGCGCGCCGGCACGCCGCTGCGCGCGCGCCACACGCCCACGCCGCCGGCGTGGCTGCCGCGCGGGCTGCGCACACCGCCGCGTCATATATTGCGATACGAGCACACGCTGCACACGCTCGTGTTTTGTTAGTAGTTTTTAGTAAAATTTTATTGTGCAAGTTAGATTCACTGTTAAGGTATTTATGTTTGAAAATGTTTTTTGTGTAGTTAAGTTTAGATATAAGTTGTGCAATAAATACTGTTGGTGAACGTGAATAAAAAAAAACAAGACCACAAGATAGGCTTGTGGTTGAGCACTGGCAAAGAAAAACGTGCCGACAACGATACCACATCAGAGGATGTGTCTCTTTTCCAAGTAGGATGAGCAAATCAGCGATCATCTCGGGATTAGAGATATAACACCTACTGAAATGGAAGAAATATTGTAGTTGAAGAATATTCTTCATTCTCAATTGTCATATTGGTGTATAATTTCGCTCAAGTCTTCGGTCTCCTCACAACTCAGAAGTGTCATCGGAACCTGCTTCAAAAATGCAAGAATACGCCCAATTTTATAGCTAAAATTCGATGCGATAGTTTTTTTTAGTTGCAGAGTTTTATTCCGTTTCAGTTTTTATATTTTAACCAGTAGTTATTTGAATAGAACAGTGTTATCCTTTTACATTTACAAAGCAAGGTAGCCTTCTTGGTTGTCTGTCTGTGTATTTGATTAAATCTTTGAAAGTACCTACACAACAGATTGCAAAGTGGTTTTCAATTTTAAAATATTTCTTCGGAAAGTTTTTAACTAGGTATAATAATTCATTCATAGCCGGGACATGCAGGCACATTTTGTAATATAGTCCAATTTAGTAGCTTCTACCTACTTTGATACTTTCGCAAAGTAGCATCATTATTAAATTAATGTCGATAGCAGATAATATGTAACCCAATGCTTGTTTTTTTTGACATGTCATGAACGAGGAGCACGCGTTCGTTTGAACGCCGACCTGAGGTGTAGCGAGCCCAGCTGAACAGTACGTCGACCACGTGTTCAACGGGACTCGCACCAGAGCTGAGCTGAGCCCAGCTGATCAGGACGATTGACCACGTGTTCAACGGACGCAGGCCAGAGCTGAGCTTAGACCAGAAGCATCGAGCCACGAGGGACGACGACGGATCACAATCTGAAAGGTCATGTAATCTTCCATTTTGTTCGTCTTAAAAGTATTCTTTTTCGATTCGACGAGTTACGAATCACGCACAAGTTCTAGTCCTAGTTCATGTTCCAGTAGTTTCGTACGATACAAGAAGAACATAAATATTCGACCAGAATATGACTCAATAGATGAAACATACTTTTGCTGTTTTGATACTAGCAAAAATAACTTTTAGATTTGCTTTCAAAAGATTTTTAAGAGATGTACCTACCATTAATGCACTGAGCATACGTGTAATTTTGTGAGTCACCTTCCGCAAAATCTTCTTATTCTAAAGGCGGGTTACTTGTCTCCAAGCGAGTTTGTACAACTATCATTTTAGTTATTGATCGTATTTCTCATGGTGTTTTCGATAAATGTCTTATTGAGGATAGCCGAAGAGGTTAGCGTTGATAATTGTGTCGCCGATGTTACTAATCCACTATAATAATATTCGTGTTTGGATATCTACCCACTGGCTAAGTTTAACTGATTCGAACAGATATAAGTAAAGAACAGATCAACACATAAATGTAACATCATGAACCGCGAAATTTACGTGACCAGTCAATACAATTTTAATTAATATTTTGTATTCAAATTATAGATAGTTATAGTGACTCGATAGAAAAAGCAGAATAGCCGGGAACAGAATTAAAAATTTGACTAACTACCTTAAGCTGTCAAAAAAAACGCAGATCAACGAACTAGCTCGTGGTTGCAAGGCACAACTGGTGAAGAAGCGTAATACATGAATGTTTTATCATGTTTTACCGATATTAGACATCGAATTATTTCTAAGAAGACATATTTCGTTGAGGTCATAGAATTAATCAGTTTAGTTGCCATTATAATTATAAATATGTAATGAAGCGAAGTTTGACTAGGTGTATGTTAGCGCTCACCAAAGTTAAGCATCATTTCGATACGATCCTGTGATGACTAATGAGGTAATTATTTTATACAGGGTGGTATCCCTAAATACTTCACTTTGACAGTTTAAAAACAAAATGTCCGTGCCTTATGTTTAAACTTAGGCTGTTCTATTTGTGATATCTGTTTAGAAAATCAAAGTTCTTTGGTGAAATTGTATCATTGAGAAGGAATCACTTTTTTTATTGAATTGTATTGATTTAATAAGTATTACTGTTTGAATTTTCAAATCAATTCTTGACGGATTCTAGAAGTATGGCTTTCGTGAAGTTTCTATCTCGTAAACTTACAGCAATTGTACATGTTTACAATATGAATATGCACAAGGTACCTATTTTCAAATTATTCAGAATTAGAAAAACTAGCAGAATATCGGATTAAAGTAATTTTTAGGCAGTTGTCACGAAATACACTAAAACTTTCTTAAATAGGTATCCACTATCACTATACGATGATATAATCGAATGCCATTTCGCACTTCCTGCGCGTCTACTATTCGAAGTTGACACATTTCCATTTGTAGCCACCTAGTTATCAATTCGTTTCCGTTCGTTCTCAATAAATTGAGTAGCTAGGACATAATATGCCAATTAAGAATGTCGAGATGAAGTCGAGGTGAGATGAGTGAAAGTTCTCTGTTCTGTGGTCGAGAGTAACTGTTGCTTTATTGATTAATGGACCAAAAGAAGCGTCAAAAATAATAATAGAAAATTTTGTAAAAAGGTAACTTCATTTTCTTAAGGCTGATTCGAAAATTTCTTTGCACGTATAAAGTTAGCTACTGAAACGCAGCAAAAAAGTAAGAAGTTGTTAACTTTAGGAATTTTATTCATTCAAGAGTATTACAAAATCGTATCTAAATATAACCATTTCATTTCATTTCATTTATTTCTCAACATAGATACAATTGTGTATACTTGTGAATGTCCAACAAATTACATTAAAAATTAAGTACAATTGAAATAAAACTGCATAAATATACAATTACATTGGAAGATTAATAATAAAAAAGGAATGTCAAATTACAGAAACAAATGTCATATTACAATTAAATTTAAGAATAAATGTCAAGTTACAATTAAAAACTAAATAAAAATTGAATGTCAAAAGCATAAATATAACAAAAGTACATAAGTACGTATCATCAGATACAATAATTATTATTACAGTCAGAACCTAGTTTGCGCTGAGAAGCTTTGTCATTTGTGAAGTCTTCTACTTTGTAATAAGCCCTTTTTATGAAGAAGTTTTTAGTATTTTTCTAAATGTAGTCTCTTTTAAATTTTTTAGACTCGTAGGCAATAGGTTATAAAAACATAGGCTGTTCATTACAAAAGAATTGCCAGTTTTGGCTAATCTAATCTTTGGTAGAATTAGTCTGGACTTATTCCTTGTAGTACAGTTGTATACACTACTACCTTTTTTAAGTTAACTTAATTTCAACACGCGATTTATACCTATACATACATCATAAATCCGCTGTCAGTACACCTCTTTATGACATAGTGCCATAGTTACGACAGGTTTAAACTTACAAATATCCTGACACAAATTATAAACACCATACTACGCTAGTACAATCAAAATACTACGTCACCGTTTTTGAATGAACGGCGATCATTGCCTCTCTTACTTTTATACATCCATTTCATTTTCACAAATACTTCATTGATTAATGTGGCAGATCATGGAGTCGCTTGGTAGGCATTTTTTTTAATTACACCGAAAGCGGACAGTCAAATCATTATCAAGTATTGATAATAATAAGATGAACCGACTTTTCAGAAACAATACTACTGTAGTTTAAGCCGAAGTAGGTAAGTACTTTGTCTCTGAAATAATTTTAAATACTTTTCGAATCTAAATTTCTCTTCATATTTTTACGAGCTCAGGACCGGCAAAAATACGTTAATTGCGACTAATAAAGCAAAACATAATATGAATAAAACATTGCATTTTGTAAAGTAACCTAAACGTTAAATGAAAAATTAGGTAATTTTACCGTATTTAAAAATTTGGAATCAAATTGTTTACAGTGATTGCTAATTACATAGATATTCACACTTACATTACAGGTATTTTAACAATTGTTCGAAATCCAGTCCACCTCCATTGTCAATGCAAACTCCAGCACGCTACACTAAACCAATTCTCGTAAAGAAACATTCATCCGAAAAGAGAATGTTTTAACCTGCATCGTTCAACACCCAGTTAAAAAAATTGATACGCGGACTGTACTTGACCCGATTAAGATCTTGTACCTTTCAATAATGGTACGGATGCATTCCCGCCGAATTCAAAGTATTTACGAGCACTGAACTGCCACGGGTGGCGAAAGGTCAGTTCAGTTGTTACTTAGACCAAAGAAGATATAATAATACTACGTATAGAACGGCCACTCGTTACCCCCCACCCGTTTGAGTCTTCCTCACTTCCACCCCGCGTCAGGACACGATTTACTACACTGCGCGCGGGCTGCACAGGCCACTGCAAATACCCGTGTAGCGTTCGTGCGTATGTGTAGTGTCTGTGAATAAATATAGTGTTGTGTGCGTAAGACAGCAGATTTTGTATGAAGAAACGCGGAGTGTCCGGGCTGTGCTTAGACCACAATTAGCACTCGACTGATGTATTTCGTCTCGTTTTCGGTGTCGCGGCGGCTGTTTGACTAGCTCTTCTTTCATGTCCGCCGCCCTTTCGGCGCTTTTGATTTGAGCTTGCCGCCGCCGTGCGGCCAGAAAAATACGACTGGAGATACCTATTACCTATCAGCTGAGCGATGAGGGGCGGGGGCAGTACTGCTTATGAATGACTTTATTTCGCTGACGCACACAACTTCACGTAAACGTAAATGTGTAAACCGTTGCGTTGTATAATTAGTGTCCAATAATTACCAAATTTTCGAGACATTTTTTTTGCTCCTTATTTTCATTTTCTTTCTTCACGAATGTGTTCAGTATCGGTAATATATAACGCTGTTAAAATTAAGTTCATTGAAATAAAGTAGTGGGGTATATCACCAAATGTTTTCAATCTATGTATTTTTTTCCGTACATACAATATATTTAAAAATATGTACAAACTTGGTAATGTCAAAATTTTCACCTGAGCAAATACTTCTCTAATGAAATGAAATGAAATTGTTTATTCACCAGACAATGTCCACAGATTAAATTAAAATTACAATTTAAATACTAAAATGTCAATAAGAAGAATAAAATTACAATATAAATACTAAAATGTCAACAAAGCTAAATAACGGGAGCGTGATACGCTCTCCACGTTCGACGCAGGGGACTGGAGTCCCACTCTCTCGCCGCCGAGACCAGGGAGTTGGAGGAGCGGTACAGCGCCGCGCGGGCGCAGGCCGAGCGCGCCCACAGCAGCGCCTGCCAGCCGGGCGCGCGCCCCGCCGCGAACATACCGCTCGCGCTGCACCACCGCGGTAGTCTGAACATGGCGCGCCACGCATCGTTGTACTGCACCCTCATCTCGCTAAGTGCCGCTTTGGTGTGGTTTGTCCACAGTAATACCGTATACACGCTCGTGCATAAACTGATAAAAAGCTGAGTTTTTACGGAGTCGCTACATTTGTGGAACCTTCTGGCCAGCATGTTGGCGCGCACGGCGATGGCTCGCCGCTGCCTCTGTATGTCAGCATGATCCAATAGGTCGGAGGAGATCATGTGCCCGAGGTACTTGACTTCCTCGACTCTCTCTAGCGCGGATCCGGACAGCATAAGAGGAGGCAACCGGTTACCGTAATTAGAGGCGCTTTTAAATACCATGTATACCGATTTATCCGCATTGTATTTCATGTTATGCTCCTCGGCATAACTCTCGCAAATCGCCAATAGTTTTCGCATCGCGGATACTGACGGGGCTAACAGTACCATGTCGTCTGCGTATGAAATATGATTGGCAGTGGTCCCGTTGATGGAGCAGCCTACGCCTGACTTTATGAGCTTCTCGGATAAGCCGTCCATATACAAATTGAAGATGGGTGGAGACATACTTCCACCTTGTCTTACTCCGCATTCGATCGTGGTAGGTGCAGAATAGTCATTTTTCCACCGTATTCTATTCCTTTGCTGCTCGTACCAGTTCTTTAGTACCTGGACAATTTGGTTAGGAACCCTCCGGTCTCGTAATTTTTGCCATAGCAATTTGTGATTTACGCGATCTCTAAGAGATTCTCTGCAACTTAACCTAAAAATAGCCCTCACAGCGCGTTTTTGTAATACAAAAATACTATGAACGTCAGCTGCATTGCCCCAGAGCAACAATCCATAGGACATTAGAAAGTGAAAATAACTATAGTAGACTATTTTTGCAGTTTTTATGTCTGAAATTTATCTAATTTTACGCATTGCATAAGCTGCTGAACTCAATCTGCTTGATAGTTCAGTTATGTGAGCTCCCCACCGCAGTTTCCTATCTAAAGTAAGTCCAAGAAATTTGGTATTGTCAGGGGTTCATTATTGATAAGTATATTTGGCAGAATAGGATTATTAGTTAGCGTAAAATGAACACATTTTGTTTTCTTTGCATTTGACTTTAGATTATTTACGCTGAACCATCTCTCAATGTTGTTTAGTATGTTATTTATATTTTGTACATCTAGGTCTTTTCTACTTAATTTAAATAATAGAGATGTATCATCCGCAAACAAAATTATTTCACAATGCTTACGTGCTAAGAAAGGCAAGTCATTAACATATACAAGAAAAAGAAAGGGGCCAAGGATTGATCCTTGTGGGACTCCGACTGAAACACAAGCTGGTTTAGATCGTACACCATTTATATCAACATTCTGCGTTCTTCCACTAAGATATGATCTCATTAGTTCAAGCGCGCCACCTCTCACTCCGTAGTGTGCCAGTTTGCAAAGTAGAATCTCATGACTAACACAGTCAAAGGCCTTCGACAAATCACAAAATATTCCTAGAGCGTCTTGATGAGACTCCGATGCTTCATAGATGCTTTCCACTAGGGTAGCCGATGCATCCGTGGTGGAACAACCCTTTGAAAAACCGAATTGTTTATTATACAAAAGATGATTTATGTTGAAGAAGGATACCAATTGATTCAACATAATTTTTTCAAAGATTTTGCTAATACGTGGTAACATGGAGATGGGCCTGAAATTACTAGGATCACTTTTGCTACCGTTTTTGTACAAGGGAATTAATTTACTACACTTCATTAGGTTAGGAAATTCATTGCTGTCGACACTACAATTGAAGATGTGAGCTAAATGCGGGGCTATATTTGTAATTATTTTTCCTAAGAGATGAACTGACAATCCCCAGAGATCTTCAGATTTCTTGACCTTTATAGATTTAAAAGTTTTTTCAATTATATTGCTAGTTACTTGATGAAATTTGAATTGTTTTTGGCAAGCGTCTACGTTATTGATCATTAGCTGGGCTGCCTCAGCACGATTCGTAGCGAGTGACTTGGTCGTCATATGAGGTATTTCACCAAAAAAGTCTACAAACTCATTGGCAATTTGTTCTTTGTCAGTGATTATTTCATTGTCTTTCCTAAGCTTGTAGTTCATTTCATTACATGACGATTTACCAGTTTCTGTTTTGATGATAGACCAAACTGTTCTAGATGTATTTTTAGAGTGCTTGATTTTGGTAAGAATGAACAAGGCTTTTGCATGTTTACATACTGCTTTAAAAGTTTTACTGTATCGACGAACATAGTCAATAAGTTTTACATCACTACTACCAGCCTTGAGATTGTAGAGTTCATACATTTTGTCACGACTAATTTTTATACCTGTGGTAGCCCATTGGTTAAATACTAACTTAAGATTATTTTTTTTGCAAATAATCGGAAAAGTAGAATCAAAATTTCGCATTAGAATTTTCAGAAGATTATTGTAGCTCTCATTTGGATTGTTGATTAAATTCACCTAAAAGATCACATTTTACATTCATTTGAAACTGGTTTACTTTCTCTGTAGTCATATGCTTTTTGCGAATTTGTACTTTAGCAACATTTTTACAGCTTGGTACAACGATTAACTGACCAGTGTGGTCTGAAGACAAACAATTTAAAATAGATTTATGCAATACTTTAGATTCGAGGAAAACGTTATCAATACAAGTAGAGGTTGTATTTGTGATTCGAGTTGGCTCATTAAACTGGAGACTTAAATTAAAACTTTGAAACAATGCCAGCAAATTATCTCTTTTCTTTGAATCTATAAGCAAATTGACGTTCCAATCACTAAGAACTATAACCTCTTTTGATTTGTTGCAAACCTTATTTAATACTTCATCGGTTATAGTCTCAAACGTGTTATAATTGCCCGATGGTGGTCTATACATACTAATTATTATATATTTATCCAATTCCACGCAAGAAATTTCAATGTTCCGTTCAGATGATAAACGTTCTATATCTTTTCTTTGTTTTGCTTTAAAGGTATTCTTGACTGCTATTAGAGAACCGCCATGAGATGCTGATTTCCTACAGAATTTGCTAATTATATGAAAATTTTCGAAATTAAGAGAGTGGTGGTCCTTTAGAAATGTTTCTGTGAAACACGTCAATGTTATTTTTTTCTAAAAAAAGGCTTATTTCTAGTTCCTTACTCATTAAACCACCTTGGATATTTTGGTGTACTATAAAGATGTTATTTTTTCCGGTTTGTGGGCAAAAAAAAAATTCGAACTTAACTGTAAGCATTGATCCATACTTTCATTAGTTGGAATTGAGGCAATATGGGTGACAGCGTCAGTTTCTAACATATTTTCAGTTTTAACAGTAGTGTTTGTCCTACTTCCATAAATAGGTGCGTCTATATTCCATAACAACATATTACAAAATCTTTGGGAAGAAGCGTTTTCCCAAGTCAATTTATTGTGCATGTTTCTGTCAATATTATTACTAATGTCAAAATTATATGTAAATTTTCATTAAAAGAAGCTACGTTATACATGTCACAATTCAATTTATATATAAATTGGTTATATTTATGCGAGTATGTCTGATTAAAGGGCAGAGAACAGACAAAAATCTTTTCAGACTTGCAAAGTACATCTAGTAAGCCCAAATTTTTGATGAAATCTTTACGCTTAATATAGATTTTTTCACCTAAAGTTAAAATATAAGTATTATTTGGTGCAGATATTACCGATTCACTTAAAGATTTAATAATCTGTGTCATTGTCTTCCCAGGAGTGCAGTGATTTAGTATATTTTTTGAAGTTCTATGTTGAAGACGACTTCCTAATCCTATTCCACATTTGTCTGAGAAAATGTGAATATTATCTCCTTTTTTCTCACCTGATTGTTTGAATACATTATTTGCAGTGTGTGTTTCTCCATTTGGGTCGTGGATGTAGAATTCATCGTCAGAGGACTTCGACGATATATCACATAGTGGTAGCGTGCCGTGAGTAATATTGCAACTAATCACATCGTTGTCTTCCTGTATTTTGTCTGTTGTCACTTCGTTATCTTCTATTTTATTGTGAATAAGTTTTTCGATAGCAAACAGTTTTCCTTCAACAAAATTCATCGTACTTAAGGTGTTGTTCTTTTTCTCTAGTTCTACCCTAAAATGGTCCAGGGTTTCCAAAAGCTTATTATTTAGCTCTTGTTGAGATTCGATTGTGATGTTTATTTTTTCAATTTCATGATTAAGAATCACATTTTCCTGTGATAGTAGTTCATTGCTTAGTTTATTTATCAAATTATGGTTTTCGGCTAAGCTATCCAAGTCTTCATTTGAGTTTTTTATTGTGTCATATCTACTTAGCTCACACTTCAGCCGTTTTATTACATTTTTTAGCTTTTTAATTATCTTATAATATCAATGACTTGTTTTTGTATGGATGAAATTTAGTCTTACGTTTTTTTTTCTTTATATTATTAATTTTAGTTTTCTTTGTAAGGGCTTCTGCAGATTCAACTAAAAGTGCACTATATTTATTTTGCAGCGTATTATATTTTTCTGACATCTCATTAAGTTATTTCTTTAAAGGGTTCGGGTTTTTCATTAATTCCGATTCATATTCGTTGTTTTCAACTACTAGTGCTTCTATCTTGTTTTCTAAGGTAATAACGTCAGATAATTGATTATTTTCAGTCGATTCATAAACCATTATTTTCTTTTTTAAGGTGTTAATTTGCATGCACTTCTTTTCAAATTCTATTAAATTGTTTTCATGTTCTTCAGTTAATTGTTCTATTAATCGGCCTTTTTCCGTTATGTCTAACTTAAGAATTTTTATAACATATTCATATTCTTTTATGGTTTGCTCAAGGTCCACATTTTCTTGTTGGGCCATGCTTTGTAATTTAGCCGATGCGACTACAGCCTTTGTCCGTCTATTCATGTTTAATTTATAATATCAATTAATTAATCTACAGATTTACGGTTACCGGAGATAATTATCTCAAATTCTACTAAATGGTAGAATTCTGAATAAGCTGGCAATTGGTTCAGTGATCAGTCATATTAAGTTTTACACAAATCGATCGATTTCGATGCATGCTTTATTCACATCTAGATTGTCTGTGGTCCGACGGCCTTATTTCCGAACGAAATTTGTCTCGTTATGTTGGATAATGAATAGATCTGTCAAGTCAATCACTGTCAAAACACAGCTGATCCAATCAGCTGAGAAATCAGTAAAAAGTTGACTCACATGTGTTGTTGATTCGCTGTATTTATTAAACACTCCAAATTTTACAAAATGTGCAACGGATTTTCCAAAATCAATTTTTGTGATGATTTGTGTTCATTTTCTCAGCTTGTCAGGGTGATGGAGTGTAATTTATTGCACTAGAAGATAGCTTGAGTTCACTGTCACGAATGAGTCACACTTTAAGGGTAGATGCCGATCGAATTATAATTTTTCTAATTAATTTCTTGCTAAGTGTTATGATATACGTGTTTACATTTAAAGACCGGAAGTACTTCTCACAACCACAATTGATGTACCTATAACAAGTTGTTAACTTCTATTATTTAATGAAACATACTTTTATATTACGTATATCTTTTCTATTAACCAGTACGGTACGTCTCGTTTCGATACATTGCCTGCTACCTCGAATTATTATTAAAGATTGTACTAAACACGATAAAACTAAAGCAAACTTACTGAAAACAAAAAAAAAATGAAAGTATCGTTTGAATTTAGCAAAAGGACACAAAGACGCCAGGACCAGCTTGACGAAGATTCCACGATGTCGCCACATGCATACCAATGTCGCTGCTGGATAGTCACCACTTGATGGACTTCTCCTTCAGGTGGAGAATCGGAAAACAGAAAATTCCAATCAGCTACCTACTATAATACAAAAGGTTCGCACCAGAACCGTCGTATACGCCGTTGAACACACCTACCAAACTCATCGGCGTCCATTATAATTATAACAACGCCGACTCACAGCCACAGCATGTTAAGCCAATACCGTCTACATTCAGAGCCTCGCCTAGTTGTTTCTTATCTCATTCGAACTACCGCAATTACCCAATTGCCGCACTCAGTTCTTAGGGATACAACAACAACCCGATCAATCCAATAAATAGCCCAATAATTTTGTAAATATATGAGAACGTAATCCACTAGGATGCGTAAATTTTAAAGGTATTTTAGAGTTGATTTCAATCGTATTGAACAAGTCCAAGTATTATTAGTTCCAGCTATTTACCTATCTCAATCATATTCTATTCAATAAAAGTAATCTATTGAAGAAACTGCGGGTAAATGAAAACTCGAATAGCGACATCGCGAACGAATCTATCCTAGTACTAAGAAAATTTTTAGTTATTCTACGTGCAATTAATTACCACTAGCACTCGAACCAGATTGCATGAATCTTGATTATGTTTAAGATTTTCGGACACCAAACGCTAAAGTTGACGGACTCTGATATCATCACGCCCATCGAAATAGTTTGTTGAATATTATTTAATGTGATAATATGCTGATGTAAAAGTAGCATGATAAAATTTATGCCAAAAACGTAACAAAACATCAGGTATAGTTATTTTGGCATCGGCCACAGATACGATGCACTTGCAATAAAATATAGTATACCTTCATAGAAAAAATAAATAAAAAAACTAAAATCATTTCAGGTATTTTCTAGTGATTGGGCAAGCTTTGAAAAAGGTATTTTCATTTCTTTCGTGAAGTCGTTTGTATAGTAGTTTATTGAAAATTCCACATCGTCACATGTGCTTATTGTAGCGAAAAAAAAAACGTAAACATAACGAGTTAGTTCGGTAATCGGCTCTTTAATTCTGAAAAATAGTCTAAATTAACATAATTATAAATTCATGTTACTGGATCGAGACTGATGATACTATAGATCAACACCATCAATGTCGAAATAAGTGATACATACAAGGGAGATACGACAGAAAACAGACTAGCCGATTGCATCGAACTTTTAGTTAAGTAGTTGTGGATGGATTTGTTAATGAAATAATGAGCACTAGTGAAAAACACTTTTGTGTGTACACACAAAAGTGTGTTAATCAGAGATTTATATTACGCGACTGTCGTATTTCCCTGGCTTTTCATATTAGATGTCGACTCTGTTTATTTTTATTCTGTACGCCCCAAATAGTGACAATAGCTAGAGATAGAATATAATATCCTTATATAATGAGTTACTGATATGCACAAGGGCTATTAGAATAAATTGGAACGTCACAATCGCAGAAGCAGTTGGTAGTAATAGTAAGTTTAATTTTACACATGTTATAGTGACTTGGTTCTTTAAGTGAAACTAAACCACCTAGAAATTTAGCATTTTTTATATATATATATTTTATATATTTAACACCATTAGAAAACAACCAAACTTAGCACCCGAAATTCGAAAGTTTTATCGACAGATCTACTGCTATACTAAGCAGGCATGTTATTACAAAATTTTATTGGTTGTCATTTCAGATCAGAAACGCGATTTGATCCTGTGACGCATCCGTCGTAGGCCGTTGGTCGAAGCGAAGAGTCGAGCTCTCCATGAAGGGATCGAGAGAGAGAATCCCGGGAGCATGAACAACGCGATTTGATCCTGTGTCGCAGCTGTTGCATCGTAGGCCGTTGAAGCGAAGAGTCGAGCTCAATAATGCGTTCGATACGATCCTGCCACCAGTAGGCCGTTAACAGTAGATTTAGTAGATACGAGTATATTATGTGACAGCATGTACCGTTTATTGATTCAGAAATAAGTTAAGTTGATATCTGAAACGCGATCCTGCTTGCCAGGCCATTATTGTAGCACCAAACAAAATCTATCCATGATCGAGTGCCCCCGCAGTTTTGGCCGTAATAGTATGTCGAACTTGTAAGCAGAATTTAAATGACAATGGGTATTCTTGTTAGGCGACGTTTTTCTGTAATGCCGTATTTTTAGCCGACGATACTGAGAAAAAAGGTACCTACTCAAGTCAACGCGTATATACCTTTGCGTATAAATACGCATAGTTTTTAGAGTACCCGATATTGATAAGTTTTTTTTTACATTGAAAAAAGTGTATTTCTTAATTCCATATTGTCCAAAATGTAGTTGCATAGTTAAAAAAAAAAAAAGTTGCATGCATAGATCCAGCGAACTCTTCAAAGTTTTTACAAAGATCGTAATGTTGAAGTCAATGTGTTATTTTTGGTAAAAAAATAATTTTATCCTTAAACCAATGCCAGCCAAAAGGTTGAAGAGTAAATTTAAAATTTCGAACAACGCCCACATTGCCCATAGTCATTTGATTTGATGAAAAGCATGTAGTAAACCGAGGGGTAAGGATAGTTAATCGACCGATCGCTAGTCTTGAATAAGATATCATTATTTTGATAGTTGGCATAGAAGATTATTTGTGTAAGTGTTGTAGAATGGCAAAAAAAAGAGATAGTTCTGATGGATAACAATAAGAGAGAAATATTGTTGCTTAATACGCGTTTTTGATCCTCAGTAAATATAATAGTATCATGATAGTATCTCTGTATCATATCTATTTTAATGCGTATTTTTGGCATTAATGCAACACTGAACAAATACGACAAATGTTTATTTAGTAAAAGCGACGCATCATAGCAATAATCGAGAATTCAATTTGATAGTACCTACTTGTTTACCATGTCAAATGTAGTACCTGTTTCCATGAGCATTCACCATATGAAGTTTTAAATAATAAATCGTCAAATAAATTGAGTAGCGTATACTTACATTTGCCATGCAATATTGTCGTAGAGAATAGACGAAACATATTACTCGAACTAATAGCTATAATTATTTTTCAATATTAAAACTTTTCTAGACTTGGACAGTAGGTTGTACATTAATAAGTTTTATAAATATTTACATAATAAAGTATTTGATATCATGAGTATTATCACAAGGATTGAATAACTTTTGTGATATATAATTATATTTTTGATTGATGTAGTCGAGTAAATTTTATTTTGTTTTTAAGTTCTTTGTTGTATTAGTAAGCTTTTCACTAGATTATTTCTTGAGTTCGAAGTAATTTATTCGTTTTATAAATGCTCTGATAAGTATTTAATATTCTCACAATTAATTGCTTTGTGTGATTTATTTTATGATGGATATAATCGTGTTATTTTTTTCCAATATCGATGTTTGTTTTTGATAATTCTCTGTTGCACTAAAACTACCTAAAACATACATATAGTCGATTCTTTGTAAGTTCAATGTAACTAGGTACGTAAATTATATAAGACTTGTAATTTTAGGTGATCTAGCAACTTTTGTGTAACCGACCATGATGCTTAATGTTGGGTTTCCACCGGGATCATGCGTGAGGGCACGCACGTTGTCATGATGGACGAATGTTGGGTTTGAGACAAAAACTGCATATTTTAAATAATGTGCCGTTTTTGAACGGATACGATAGTTTCACAAGTTAACGAAAGCGGTAGTCAACTACAGACTTTTAAAAGAATAAATGCTATCGGAAACGAGCTGTGGTTGGCTATTGCGGGGGATATGGAGAAAAATAAAAATAAGCTCATGGTCAGCTTCACGAGGGATTTTTGGAATTATTCTGGAACCAGACGTCAAGCTGAGAACAAGTAATTGTACCTGCGCCAAGCTGTAGAATACTGAAATGGAAGAAATATTGTAGTTGAAGAATGAAGAATAAAGTTAACGCAATTGTCATATTGGTGTATAATTTCGCTCAAGTCTTCGGTCTCCTCACAATAGCATCTCTCTTATGCCATTTCTAAGGAATGTATGTTTTGTTGCAACGCATTAAGGTTGAATTTTCCTAAGCTAACTTTGAGCCAAAATTCATCTGTGCGCAATCCAGTAGTAAATAAGTAGTATACAAAATGCTTGGCTTGTGGTCTTTTGATCGCCTGATAAGTTCATCGATTTTGAACTGCAAATTGTGAGCAATATGTCCACTGTCCACAGCTTCTTGACAACCCGTCCACATTTCGACATTTTATTCTGCGGAGGTGGTTCCGCGTGGCGCCTACTCGGAATAATTTCGATCGATTTCTTGTTGATTATCGTAAAAAAAAAACTTTAAAAAAATCACCTATATGTATATAAATTCATTTATAATAGGAGGATCAACAGCATCAATAACAAAATACATAAACGTAACAAATACAGATGGTTAATTATAGATCCTCATTAGTGACAATAAAATAAAAAATAAAAATAAAATCGCACAACAAAACATAAAATAATCTTACGAAACGTGAATAGATTTACAAAGTATAAAAATAAACTTACAGAAGATAAGATAAACTCATGAAATAGGAATATGATTAAATAGCATATAAATCACAAAGTAATATGCTATATAATTTTGAAAATGAGAAGTTAGTATCTAATTAGTTGTGAAAAGCCACAAGCCGAATGAATACTTGTGCAGAACAAATCCAGATCAATGTGCCGACACAAATGATTGAAAGGGTCGCCAGCTCGCAATAACGAGTTTTGCCTGTAGTTCGTGCTAACAAAAAAAGTTTGAATTATTGGATTATAACGAATGATCTTACTGGGGGCTCTAAGGGATATTTTACTAAGTAGCTCAGGACAGTCAATTTTATTTGAAGTTATCTTCAGCAGAAAAATTAAATCAGCAATTTCACGTCTTGCCGAAAGAGGGAGAAAGTGAAATCATAATTCATAAGTGAAATCATAATTTTTTCACAATTCAGAATTTTGCTGGTATGTAGTAGGTACACATAATTAGGTAAACTATATTTTTGTTTGTTTTTAAGTACCTACAAGTACATTAAAATTGAACAGACCTCACGAAGTACTCATCGGAAACAGAAGGCTGGACGTAGTGCAGCAGAGTGCGGTCGGCCAGGACTGGCGGGGCGGGGGGCGGAGTGGGGGGTGGCAGGCGGCGCAGCACGCGCAGCGTAGACAGTTCCGCGCAGCACGCGCCGCCGTCCGTCAGCGACACCCACACGCAGCGCTCGCTGCAACCGACACCCGCAGGTTTACCTCCACGGACAGTCAAAAACAATCACCACCGCAGTACGGCGTACTCACTTCGGATGAACGAGAAAACCGACGGGGAGCGCGGGCAGCGCGCACACTGCGTCCGGCTCACGGCACAGCGCGCGCACGGTCGCCTCGTCGGGCGGCGGCGGGTCTTCGGGCGGCGACGGCGGACGCGCGGCGCGGCGGCGCACGCGCTCGCGCAGGTCGCCGAGCTCGTGCGCGCGCACGGGCGGTGGCCGCAGCGCGGTCATCGTCCAAGCGGCCAGCGCGCCGCCGCCCGCGCCGCTCGCCGCCACCAGCACGCTGGCGCCCGGCGGCACGCGTGCCACGGCCGCGAACCTGCGGCACGGAGGGCTCCGTGAGCGGCCTGCGATCTCTGGGAGACTGTCGCTCGCCTGCGACAGCGCCACTCACATTATATGCGCACAGTCCTCGTTGAATATTCGAAGCAGCGGCGCCCGAACGCCGGCGTGCTCCGACTCCGTCTCCTGCAAACGTGCGAGCGGTGAGCGAAGGCGCCGGCCGACAGAGGGTGGGGTCGTATCACGCAGGCACCTGCGAGGCGGCGTTGAGCCACACAGTGGTGGCGGCGAGGCGCGGCGCCAGCGCGCTGAGCTCCAGCGATAGGAAGGCGCCACCCGTCGCGTCGGCCCAGCACCCGCCCGCGCCCGCGCTGCAGCGCGCGTGCGCCACCACGCGCCCGCTCCCCGCCTCTGCACGACACAGACACACCTCGTTCAGTATTGCGGACTGTTAGTCTTTTGGATGTGTACCTACTGCTAAAATATTCTGTTTGGTAATGAACGAATTGTTCCCCCTTTGGTGAAAAAAATCAAATTTTAGAGTTCCTTACTTTAACAGGAAAAAAGGAAACCATGTAAGATCACTTTGTTATCTACTTGTTTGTCTGTCTGTCGAGACCTTTTATCTCGGTACGTGTTAAACTGTTTAGTTGAATATAATGCATCTCATGCAGCTATGTAAAAACTAAACTTCTCAGTTAGCGTAAAAATACGAGATCACTTAAGTACCTAATTGTAAAAAGTAAGGTTGGCGAGTAGCGATAGAAGTTAAGATACAGGCGGCAAGTATTTTTGAACGATCCTTCATTCCTGATACAATTCTGTGAAACTATTAGGTATAAACTGATAGGTATATCGGAGCGATACTGGCAAAGTCGCGAAACTTAACTAGCAACGGAAAGTAAAAGTGAGTATTGACCGTCGAAGTGCAAGACGAGCAGCTCCCAGGAGGGCACGAGAGCGAGCTCTCCGATCACGAGCAGGCGGTCGGCGGCGCGCTTCGGCCAGTGCGCGCGCACGGCGCCGCTCCAGCCGCGCGCCTCGAGCCGCGCACCGCCCGCCGGCACCCAGCGGCCCGCGCGCCGCGCCCACAGCGCCACGCCGGCCGCGCCCGCCAGCGCTAGCCGCGCGTCGCCCGGCGCCAGCGCCGCGTGCAGCGCGCCGGCCGCCGGCTCGCGCGCCGCCGCCGCCCACCCGGCGCGCGCGTCCACGTACTCCTGCCGCCAGCCGCGCGCCGGCGCCGGGCCCGGCGCGGGCAGCCACCGCAGCAGCAGGCGGCGCCAAAGCGCGGGCGCGGCGGCGGCGCGGCGCCACGCGCGACACACGCCGCCCGCCGCCGCCAGCTGCCGCCCGCTCAGCCACCCGAACACCTGCCGACCGTTTCACTTTACTCTTAAGCCTACAAACCGCATCGTACATTTTATTTTTATTTATTTTACATGAAAACAAACGGCTTTCTAATAAACACAGTAAGAAGAGGTTAAATAACAATACATAAGCCAAAACAGTTCTCAATAATAAATACAAAGTGCCCAATACGGAATAATTATGTATATAAAGAGATAATATGGACTGTCTAATTTACAAGCTTCCGAGTCGCTAATATACCAAGGATAGGGTTCAAATTTGGAATTAAACTCCATTTAAATAAGTGCGCCACCCAAATGTACCGTAATTCTAAAGACAAAGTCAAATGTGCGTTTTAATTTTTCCTGTGGCGCCATCTATTGACAATCTTTGCATAACTTATTATAAAATTTAACATGGACTTAACTAAATTATCTATGCACAATAAATAGAATTCCCATACTTCATAAAGTTGACAACAAGAATACCTATATAAGAGCCAGAAACAAGTTTGCACCTGTCGATTACTTCGTGCCCTTAGTAGGTACCGACTTTAACAAGGTGTTTATTTCTACTAATATCTATTTTCTTCTTACTTATTTTTTTTAAAGTGTTTTCATATTTAGATTTAGTTTTATCAAAAAAGTATTTACAGATTAATTTTTTAAACGAATTTCATTTCATCACGAACTAACCATCATTCCTAGAATAATTTTGATTAAAATTGAAAGAAATACGGATAATGAAAGAGTTTTTGCGATAGTTGGTATCACAGTGAGGTGTGTGCAGCTGGAGCTCATTTCTGCGCGGGGTTGATCTATATGGAGTCACCATGCCAATCATAGCCAACAAGGATGGACAATCAATTGCATTTGATACTATATTGTGTAAAAATGTAAGATCTGCAGCCTCTCTCCTAATCTTTAAAGGTAGCATGTGATGATGATAACAGTGCTCATCGTATTCAAAATTAGATGTAAGCATTCTAGTCTTGTAATTTAATGCACGCAAAAATTTCTTTTGTGGCCTCTCTAGAATGGTAACATATCTATCATAACATGGATTCCAAATCTGGGAAGCATATTCGAGCTGACTTCGCACCAAAGAGCAAAACAGAATCTTCAAACTTTTAATTGACTTAAAATCTTTGGTAACACGCAATATAAACCCCAAGGGTTTCATAGGTTTGGCCGAGACTAATTCTATGTGTTTATCAAACAGGAGTTTAGAGTCAAGAGTTATACCAAGATCAGTAATTTGGTTGGTTCTTACCAGATTTTGGCCGTCAATCTTATAATTATTTTTTTTTTTTTTTTTTTTATAATGACAATACTACACTACTACTACATAGAAAGCAATTGGATCATCCACAGACCCTTGAAGGTCTAAAGATAATCCAAGTGCTCAAGCCCACTGCCAGTTGGCAGCGTGCCCAGCATGCTGGCAGCATTGCCACGCTGAATGGCAATGCTTATACGTTGAGCCAAATAAACACCAGCATTTTGGTCACGCGTCGCGTCCACCAGACGCTCAGAAAGATTTTTGAAAACGAAATGAGCTCCCGGCCCCCACGGACCCAAAGTCTCAACTCCAAATGGCTCAAATATGTAACCACTACCGAGTTTAGCATATTTGCGCCGCTTGTGCTGCTCAGCCGAATTGGCCGCCGCTCCAGCCCTACTCTGAGTCTCAGGAAGATGTGACGGTGCCAAAGTATCGACGCAAGTTGCGTCCCATACTAAGGGCCGACCACACTTCCATGGGACCAGCGTCATGCCGTCAGGCCTTTTGCCATCACCACGCGCCAACCCACTCGGTTCGAGTACGGCTGCGACATTGGCGGTGACAAAAGCCCTGCGTATGACATCATTAAGGCTGGCGTGGCGTCCAATCCGACCAGCGCTTCTTGAGCAAGAGAGACCGTGGTGACCGAGCTGGTCAACTGCAGTACCACACTGACAGCGATGGGCCTCACAACACCTTGCACCCAAGCGTAAGCTGACAGCTAGACGAAATGCAGTTGGGTCTAAAAGGTTACCAGTATTGAAAGAGGGCAATGCTTGCAACCAAAGACCGGACTCCCATACAGAGACTGCAAGGATACGAGCGCGATCCGCGACGCTAGGACACGTATCTAGAAGAGATTTCCGTGCTAGTTCGCAGATCGGCCGATCCCACAGTCTCTGCGACGATAAAGTCTTTGGAAGCTCGGTATTTGGGCAAGCGACCCTCCAAGCATTCGTTGCCTCATTCAAATGAGCTACATCTACGCCAGAACGGCCTAAAGAAGGTGCGAGGATTTTTTCAATCAAGTTCTGAGTACTATGAATGGAGGACAAGAAAGCTGGTAAAGCAACACTTGAAATTTGGCGGACCCCTAGCCCTCCAAGCCTAACAGGCAAGGAGGCTTGTAGCCACGCCCTTTCACTCATGTCAATATTCAAAACCGATACTAGGGACTGCTTTACAACATCGTCTAAGCTCAAAAGGAGCTCATTGTGTTTCCACAATGGACTACATCGTAAAGCGTACATAAATTTTGGAACAAACAGACAACAACAAAAAAAAAAACTCATCTTATATCGGCGAACCTAGAAGGCGAAGAGAACACTTTTCTACCGATTTGATGTTAGGTGCCAAATCATTAAATTTGTTAAGTATCAAATCTTTATCCGGACATGAGTCGCAAACGAAAAGTTCGCATTTCGAAAAATTTAAAACCAATTTGACGAAACTCGTCAATAAGAATTTCCAAATCACGTAGGACTGTGCTCGCATCGCCACCCAAAGTCCCGTTATCCAGATACCAAACGTTGAGTTTAGATTGGAGACGTTGAACAATTGGATGAATGGCCAGGCTGAAAATGGCTGGTCCGAGAGGGTCACCTTGTTGACAGCCAACGGAAGATAGCAAAACATCATTTTTGTAAATTAATTTAGTGGGTTTGCCGTAGCATTGCCAAAGAAAATTGAAAAGATCGGGAATTTTGTCTTTGACCTGTGCCAACAAGGCGTCTCGATTAACCGAATTGAAAGCATTTTTGACATCCACCTTAAGCAACACCTCTCCACAATTTTGACCGAGAAAAGTACGAAGCGAATGAACCGCAGCCTCACATCCACCCCGCGAACCAAAGCCAAGCTGTATTGGTTGAAAAAGACTACTCAAAAGAGCAACCTTTTTTCCACAACCGGCTTTGGCTGCGAGACGACGATATGTGGTGCCAACAGCAATAGGTCTGATGCCACCATCTTTTTTGACAAGTGCGCATAGGTTAGCGCCATACAAGACTTCGATGACGTCATCATTGACCCGCCCAGATAACATGAGATTTGCCAAACCCGTTAATTCTCTCAAGAGAGACTCAGCCACCTCACCAGAGCTAAAAGATAGAAGATCTTTTAGATGTTGAGGCGAGAGACCATCTAGGCCTCCGGCTGAGCCGCTCCGAAAAGAAGAAACGGCCGCTGCAATCTCCTGAGCTGACACTTCAATGACAACGTCATCAGGGTGTGGTGGCTCAGGCAGGTGGAGACATGCTGCCGGCGGATGCTTGTCACGGAGTGACTGGACCGTATCGGGTGTGTGGGGGGCAATAGTGTCGCTGGAGAACAGGACTCGTGCGGCGCCTTTGATATCGCCATCACTAATTTTGCTCCCTACTATTTTAATAGTAACAGAATCGTCTCTTTTTTTAGAATTTGGTTTATTCTGCCTTGTTGGCGGAATAATGCTTTCAAAATCTAAAGAGTTCTCTTCCAATGCGCTGTACTTTACGCAATTTTCCTTTACCCTAGTGGTAAGGGATTTTTTGTTTGTTGGGTCCGAATGTACGTAAAGCACAACGTAGGGAAAAGTCAAGAGGTGTTCCCAGGCGTCTAAAGAATTTTTAGAAATAACATTCCGAATAGCAGCAGATAAACACTGCGCAACCGAAAAACGTGCACCACGCGGGATGCGTTTTAAAACAGGAAGAGAACTTTTGAGTGAGCTAAAAACCTCCCAAAGCGGTTTGGAAGGAGCAGCAGCGCTCATGGGACTGCTGCTGGCTCCATCAGAGCCTGCAATAGGGGCCGAAAGTGTAATTTGGCTATTTTTATGGCACCGCGTACGGTGAATTTTGAGGCCTTTCTGTCCTTTAAAAAATCGCACTTGGGAACACTCTAGGCACTGAATCATGTCCCCCTGCGACACATTGACGTATTGGGAAACTGCATTTGGCCCGGCCGGGGCGCAAAATGCCATGAGTAACAAGAATTATACTACAAATATAAATAAAAATAAACTTAGGTTCTATAAGTGGAGACGTCAGGACGTCAGACCGTGACGTGGGCGGTCTGCGCAGACTCGGATGGCGTTGACATGGAAACAAGAAAACAACAATGAGCCGCGACTGTCAAAAACCTACCGAATATTACAACACAATAGAAAACAATTATTTGACTATCTCTAGCTCTACAAATATTACCTCGAAAGAAAATAAGAATAAAGGAAAGGTTGGAGTAGAATTTGGCCCGCTAGAGCAGAAAAATCTGAAAAACAAGGACCGAGAAAAATTCTGCCAACATGCGTTGACAGCAACTTTTTTTTTTTTAATTATAATTATACACTAGATTGTTTGTCGATCTACTGAAGGTGATACAAAAGCATTTGAGTACGTTTAAATCAAGCTTATAGTTTAGGCAACAGTTATGAAAGTTAACTAGATCCAATAGTAGCAGCTCCATATCCTTGTAACTGTTAAAGCTTTATAAATTTTCATATCGTCGGCGAACATTAGAAACTGAGAATGTTTAAAGCATCGATTAATATCATTTATAAAAATAGTAAACAGTAAAGGCCCGAGAATCGAACCTTGAGGGACTCCAGAAGATATCAGTGACGGCGCTGACGTGAATCCATGCAGTGCTACAGTTTGGGTACGGCCATTGATATAAGAAGCCACCGGAACAAATTTCCTCAGACTCCGGATTTGAATAGTTTTTCGAGAAGTTTACTGTGGTCGGAAAACCATGTTGTTGTGGCAAGATTGCATGCTTAAGAGCATCGTACAACTGATCGTGAACCACTTTTTCAAGCACCTTGGCTAGTACACAAAGCTTAGAAATCGGCCTATAGTTTGAGATTTCCCGTTTTTGACCTTTTTTGTGAATGGGTGTTATGGTAGCAGTTTTCCATATTGAGGGCATTATTCCCTCAGAAGTGGACCGGCTAAATAGTAGAGAAACGGGAAATGCCAAGCTTTCAGCACAATTCACCAAAAGGTGCGGATGTATGCCATCGGGTCCAGCTGACTTACTGCAATCCAAATGTTTCAGTAGTTTTAGTATTTTATTACTTGAAAGGTGACGTCCACAATATATTATTCAGAGAAAAATCGAACCAAGATGATATATACATCATTTGAAAGCTTGATTTATGGGTTTCTCAAAAATATGTTATTTATCTTTTTTTATCCATCCATTTTTTTATAAATGTGATAAGTAAATTGTACGAAAAACAATAATACAGCTATGTATTTTTTCTAGTTTAGCAATAATAAAGTGCTTCTGTCGTTATTTTAATTGCATTTGTAGATGATTCTTCCATATTCATCTCTTAATTGACTATCGGCTAACCAGTGTGACCAGTTAGTAGGTACAATGTGACAAAGAAACATTTAAAAACTGTGTATAATTGGTAAAAATGCTTCTATTCAAAAATTTGGAGGTTACTTAATTAGTGTTACTAAAGATAAACTACCTACCTATTGAGCCAAATATATTTATTTATCCTAATAGATTCAAAATTATTTAAAAAAAAAAACGGAGGGCTCATTTTTGGCTTTAACTAATGTATAAGACTCAGAAAAATATGAACTTTCTCGAAATGTACCGAGTGTTGTGGTTAGAATTTTTAATTATTATTATACCAGCCTCCATACATTTTGTGGACATATCCTTTCGATAGAATGTATATCAGCAGTAGATATTACTATTTCAGGATGAGTTTCATTAGTCACCGAAGCTTGGGTATAAATAGTTTGAGTTAAAAAAATCAGAAAAACATTGCATATACCAATTCCAGATTCAATGGGTGTACAGAACCCTCAAAAACCTCAAAGGGTGTTAAATGCAAACAAGATTTTTTCAAGTAGCAAAAGTTTTACTAACTCACACAGATCGATGGTACCTATGTTCCGCGAACGAAACGTTAGCGCGTTTTAGGCATGGTCAACGCCATCTAGTGATAGGTGGTTGAACTACAAAAAATAAATATTCGAACCATTTGAACCTTAACATATCGCCCGCCATGAACGCATTGACACAATCGTTCATACAATAGTGATACAAATAAAAATAACAAATTAACTACAATTTGATTTGAAAAATAAGAACTAGATGCGACACGGTGCGGGTTTCGCAAAAACACAATATTTGATTACAATACGACCTGTGTTGGTTCATAACTAGAGTAGAGCTAATACTCTGAGTAAATACAAAAACAAACGATAGAACTAATACTCTGAGTATATACAAAACTTAACAACAATAAAATTAAATAGCTCTTTACATAAATGTGGACTGTATAATGGTTAGTGCGCAACAGGCAACACAACAATTTTTGATAGAGGTCGCTTGATGACATTAGTTTTTGACCTTACGCTCACCACATGCGTAAGCTTGTCCGAACCAGTATGCTTTTCTGTGATAATTCCTAGCAGCCATTTTGCTGGCGGAAGATCGTCTTCCCTGATTAGTACAACATCGCCAATCTTTGGTTCAGATGCAATGTCCTTCCACTTGTAACGATGTTGTAGTTGAGTTAAATACTCCTGCGACCACCTACGCCAGAAATTTTGCAACATTTTCTGAGTTACGTGCCATCTATTCAGCGAAGAAATGTTGGAGTCTACGTAATCTTTATCAGGGACCACGACCAAGGGTTCACCTACAAGGAAGTGACCTGGCGTGAGAGCATATGGCTCGTCTGGATAAGTAGGGAGCTGTGAAATGGGCCTTGAATTAAGGCAAGTCTCAATTTGCTACAGCAAAGTCGTCATCTCTTCAAAAGTTAGGGTGCTTGTCCCGATGATCTTTTTCAAATGAGTCTTTGTGGCCTTCACGCCTGCCTCCCAAAGTCCTCCAAAATTCGGAGAATGGGGAGGGATGAAATGAAAGGAAGTGCCATTGGAAGCGAACCAATCAGCAATTTCAATAGCTAGACTCGACCTTTCAGCATTGAACAAGGCCTTCAACTCTTTAGCGCCACCTACGAACGTGGTTCCGTTGTCACTCCACAATTCTGCTACATGACCTCGTCGGGCTACGAAGCGCTTGAAAGCCGCTAAGAAGCTCAAAGCTGTCATATCGCTTACAACTTCGAGATGTACCGCCTTGGCGCACATGCAAACAAAAACGCAGATGTAGCCTTTGGTGGAGTGATAGCCACACCCCTTTGATAGACGGACGTTGATAGGACCTGCGTAGTCCACTCCGCTTCTTAAGAAAGGTCGGCTAGCTGTTACTCGAGCTTCTGGTAACTGACCCATCATTTGTTGAGTAGTTTTAGCCGCGAATCGAACACAAACTACACATCTCATGATATGTTGCCGAACGAGACTCTTGACGTTGACGATCCAATATTGGGCCCTCAAAAACGTGATAACGAGTTGAGGACCGCCGTGGCATGTTTTCTTATGAGCGTCGGCAATGATTAATCTTGCTAAGTTCGAGTTTCGTGATATCAAAATGGGATGTTTAGCATTTTCATCGAGATTGAAATTCTGCAAGCGTCCACCAACCCTAAGGAAATCATCGGCGTCGATGAACGGATTCAGCGAGGTAAGTTTACTTTTCTTATTAACTTTTTTATTATTTTTAAGTTCATTAATTTCTTCTTGAAACCAATTTCTTTGGCTCAATTTGATGCACGTGTCTAACGCTCTTTTTAATTCTTCCGCAGTTAGAACACCTTTGGGCCATAGAGAGAGTAATCTTCTGCAGTACGCGATGACTCTGGTAAGTCGTCTCAAGGTTGAGAATTTAGTCAGGATGCTGTCTTCTGTTTTTTCGCAGGTGACTGTATGACTTTTTACTTTCTTTTCTTCCAATTTTGTATCCTTTTCTTGTGTTTTGTAATCTATAATTTTCTGTTTCAGCCACTCCGGACCTTCTTGCCACAAGAGCAGCTTGGCGCATTCTGACGGTTTCACTCCTTTGGATGCACAATCTGCTGGGTTTTGCTGCGTGGACACGTGCGCGACTTGGTTTCCATCAAGGACGGTATGTATATCGGCCACTCGATTGGCAACAAACGTCTTCCATCTCCTAGGATGGCCTTTCAGCCATGCTAGCACCACTGACGAGTCCGTCCAGGCGTGCATGTGTTGCTTTGGTATATCCAACACAGTAGCAACTTCTCTCAGCAATTTCGACAACAAAACCATCCCGCACAATTCCAGTCTTGGGATTGAGATTTGTTTTATAGGAGCTACCTTGGTTCTTGATGTTACCAGTCTAACGTGGATGGAACCGTTCTGGTCAATGACGCGAGCATAAATTACAGCGGCGCATGCCACGTTCGATGCGTCTGCGAACCCATAGAGTTCGACGCGTTGGTCAACACTGGATACGTGAATCCAGCGTGGGACACGAAAATTGGTAAGTTGGTGCAAGTCATTTCTAAAGTTAAGCCAATCTTTCATCAGTGACGGCGGCAGTTCTTGGTCCCATTCGATCCCTGTGAGCCATATCCTTTGAATGAAGTTCGCCGTTATTATGGCTGGCGCTATCCATCCGAGGGGATCGAACAGTCTTGCTATGTCGGATATGACTCTTCTCTTTGTTACAGGTGTCTCTAACGGCGGAAGCTGGACTGTGTATTCGAACTCGTCAGACTTCTTATTCCAGGTGAGTCCTAATATTTTCGTAACAGGATTATCACATTTCAGTTCCAGATTCTCCACCGATGTTCGCTTGTCTTCGTGCATATGGTCTAGCAATTCTTCATTGTTCGTTGACCATTTTTGGAGCTGAAATCCTGCACGGCTGAGTAATTCCTTTGTCTGCTGATAAACTTCGATGCCTTCAGTCACCGTCTGACATCCTGTCAGGTAATCGTCGATGTAAAAATCATTCAGCACTAGACTCGATGCTAACGGAAAGTTCATTCCTTCATCGATCGAAATTGGTTGCAATGATTTTACAGCTAGATACGGAGCTGCTGATGTCCCAAAAGTGACTCGTGAGAGTCGAAGATGCTGGAGTTCATCTTCTGGATTTTCACGCCACAACAGGCGTTGAAAGTTGACATCAGCGCTTGAAACTTTCACTTGTCTGTACATTTTGATGACGTCCGCGACAATACATATAGGATAGCAACGCCAACGTAACAGGATGTGACGCAATTCTGGTTGTAAAGTGGGACCAACTAAGAGATCTTGGTTCAACGATACTCCATTGCTACCTGGACAGGACGCATCAAATACTACGCGGACTTTTGTCGTGAGTTTGTCATTTCTCACGACCGCATGATGTGGTAAATATACCGCATCTGATTTGTCTTGATCTTGAACAATCTCCATATGTCCCAGATCCAAATATTCATTAATCACTTTGACAAACTCAGCCTTGAGATTTGGATCCTTCAACAGGCGTTTTTCAAGCAGTAGAAATCTTCTCCGAGCAATGTGTTGAGAGTTGCCATATTTCGATTGAGGGTCTAGAGTGCGAAAAGGCAATCTGACCACATAACGACCAGACTCGTCACGTTCAGTTGTGTTTGCATATATCTTTTCGCACTCTTGTTCTTCCTCAGTGAGGTATTTCTTCTCGGTAGAATACTGTTCAGATTCGAGTTCCCAAAAGCGCTTCAGTAAATTGTTTTCTTCCGACTGGACCGAGTGCATGCTTACAACGACGTTATATAATCAATTTTATTCGGCGTATCAAACGACGGATCGGCTAGCTCGATTGATGCTGTGACGGGCAAGTCACAAACGAATACCTTTCGTTCGGGAAGGAGAGTAGTCAATTTGGGTAAAACATAAGCCTTGACTGGAACAACAAAGCCGGGGTCGAGACGAGACTGAACTTAAATGGAGACCATCGACTTACAAACAAGCGATGCTTGTTGATCACCGCCTAGACCTGAGACAAACGTTTTAATCGGATTTTTTTTCAATTTCAGCAACTGGACTGCGGACTCCGTGATAAATGAAGCCTGAGAACCTTGATCGAGCAACGATCTTAGGCAAACCGAAGATCCAGTTTTTGATTCGACATTCACCAAAGCTGTGGCTAACAGTACCTGGCTGCTAGCTGTTGAGAGACACGTCATGGCTTTGGCGGACTCGCTGGAGGATGATGATGATGATGCTGCACTTGAAGTGCCTGAAATAACCACATCCTCTGTGACAGATTGATTTGCATGTACTTCGTTAACATCCCTTAAAGCATTCTGGGGGTGTAAAAGTGAGTGGTGTTTACGTTTACATAAACGGCACCTTGTAGATTGGCGGCAGGTGTATGCGGAGTGATTTGGGCTCAAACAATTAAAACACAGATTACTGGTTTCGGCAAACTTGCGACGCGTGGCGACATCTTCTTTAGCATATTTTTTACAATGGCATAACTTATGGTCTTGTGAGCAGAAAATACAATTGCTTACATCTTTGTTAGCGACGTGAAGCGACAAAGCATTTTTATTTCAAATGTTGCCTTGTTTGTTTCCGCTTTGAGGCTCGATACATTCTAAGGTTCGGAAACGGGTTTCGAGAAATTCGACAAATTTACAAAGTTTTGGCAACTCATTCAATGCGGTATTATTTGTAGATTCCCACAGTTCCCTAGACTTAGCATCTAATATTTGACTAATAATAAATATAACTATAATGTCCCAAGAGGAAACGTCAACTCCCAAATTTTTAAGCGCATTTAAACATTCGTTCATTACATCTAGCAATTGTTTTACGGCGCTTGAAGATTCAGTCGTCGCTGCTTTTAAACTCATGAAACGCTTGAGAATACAGTTGGCTAAGAACCTTTGATTGTCGTAGCGTTTCTCTAATTGAGACCAACAATGTGAATAATTATCAGCTGTGATCGCAATATGCTTAAGAAGCTGCTCTGCTTCGCCCTGAATGTGAGTTTTCAAATAGTGAAGTTTTTGAACGTCATCTAAACCCTTATTGTCGTGCACAAGTGATGTGAACAAATCCTTAAAACTAGTCCAATCATCGTATTTGCCTGTAAAAGTGGGGATTGTAATTTTAGGCAACTGCACTCTTAATGATTTTTCGGAACTAGAAGAATCTGTGGTCGGTGGCGCAGCAACGCTAGGAGCCGATGATTTTAGCTTGTACAGACATTCTTTTAGTTTCGATTTATATTCTACATATATTTCCTCCACTTCAGTAAAAAAATCTTTATTACAATAATCCGATGCTTCGAATTCTTTGTCACTAATTTCATTCAAAATTTTATTATGTGTTTTATTAAAGGATTCCCAAAATTGTTCAACATTTTCTAAACGTGTTTCTAAATAAGGCAAAGTTATTTTATCTTTAGCTTGTTTTCCAAAATTTATTTTAGACTTTACAATTCTATCTTTTATATTTTCTTGATTTCTTAATAACTTTTCCATCGTAACAATATTTTAATTCAACAATCTTTAATACTCGTACAAAACCAAATTCGGTATTTCCTATATCTAAAACACTTAAAATATTTTTTTAGAATTCGAAGCGTGATTTTTCTGAGTGTTTAATAACAAATACAATTCGCTATGAAATCGGGCATAGGTTCCCCGTCTTAACCATTTTAACTAAATTATTCTAAGTCCATGCAAACACTTGTGAAATTTTAACAAACTACTGGAACCGAATTTTTCTAAGTCGATGAAATTCTTCGTCAAAATTGCACTATCTTCCAAATTATTCGAGAAAAGTTTAAGTTATTTACTGCTAAGCAATAAGGTTGAAAATGTACTCACGGTTTGAATCCATTGCTTTTCACTCACTATGACACTACACTGTGGGGTATCCAAGGGTAATCCTCCTCCTTGGTACTGGCTGGACTGCTCCCCTTAAAGATGACTCGGCGATGGTTAGTGCGGCCTGTCCGCACTAACTCTTGCACCTTCTGTGGCACTCGCTGCCACTGAAAGTTGATGGCTTGCCAACTGGTCTCGGCGCTGCTGGTGCTATTCAAAGCTAGCCAGCAAGCGGCCGCCAATTGCAAGCTGAGCGCCTTCTATCAGGTTGGCGGGACCGTACACGTCCACTGCCCCTCTACGTAAGCGCCTTAATCCGGCTTCGTAGGAACATGTACAGAACCCTCAAAAACCTCAAAGGGTGTTAAATGCAAACAAGATTTTGTCAAGTAGCAAAAGTTTTACTAACTCACACAGATCGATGGTACCTATGTTCCGCGAACGAAACGTTAGCGCGTTTTAGGCATGGTCAACGCCATCTAGTGATAGGTGGTTGAACTACAAAAAATAAATATTCGAACCATTTGAACCTTAACAATGGGTTGGTCCCTATACGTCATAGTTGATGGATGTCTTCTTTAACTAATGTCACATCATGTTCCATGTACCTACCTATTACTGCATCACACATGTTACATGTACCTACCTATTACTTTTTATTTGAAATTGTTTGTTACGTCTGTAAATAAGTATAGGCAAATACCAATAAATACCAATGTGGTGTAGTAGTAAACCAGTATATAAACTATGTTGTGATAGAAATAACGTTAGTCTCTAAACAGATCTCAATGGTTTCATTTCTCTCCTCCTAGGCCATAACTCTATATGGCGACCCTGCCATGTTTGGTTCCTAGCCATACGCGTCATCGCCCGTGTATTGAAGTGCGAATGAACTTTAGCACTTTGCTTTGCTTGACTGTTAACCAGTATATGATTATATTTTTAATTTTATCGTGATGTGCTGTGACTTTTTCTAAAATAATAAACCGGACAAGTGCGAGTCAGGCTCGCACACCGAGGGTTCCGTACAAATCCTGAAAATTTCTCAAAATTGGGAAGTAAGTTGTTAAAATACTTTAAACATCGACAAATAAGTTTTTTTTTCACTTTTCTCGTCATTCATCGAAAATTACACATTGTTAAAAAAGTTAAAATCCTGTTTTAGCATGTGTTAATGAAGTTCTTTTATATGATACTTTACATGATACGATTTACTCACTTGGAATTTTAAACCCATATTTTGTGAATTTTGAGGCCTATTTTTTGTGATTTAAATAATAATGTACAGTTTTCAGATTAATTCCTATATGTGTACTCTGAGACAATGCTTTCGCCAAATTTCATAGTCCTATGCCAACGGGGAAGTACCCTGTAGGTTTTGATTCTTGTGAGTGTCGAAATATCCGGTTTTTTACGACATAAACGGCGCTAACTTTTTTAATCGATAACTGATGTTTAAGTATATAGTTCGGGACAAAAATTGTAGATGGCGCTGTGCATTCTTAAAACGCGCAAGCGAGTTGCTCCTAACATAATCGAAAAAATGTGTAAAGTTTCGGTACCAAAAGTGTAGATGGCGTTGTACATGCTTAAAACGCACAAGCGTTTTTCACCTAGCATCTAAGTTTTGGTTAAAGTTTGGAAGTATTTGTTGTCTTCGGGTGGATACGAAATATATACGTATTACCATTGGCCAAATTGTTTCATTTGTACCTCCGTGTACAACTACAAGAGACCATAGATATATGTATACAGTTTAAATTTTAACTCGATATCTTTACGCGTTCCAGAGATAAAGAGTCTTAACATGTACACAAACGGACAGACGGATAACAAAGTGATCCTATAAGGGTCCGTTTTTTCCGTTTGAGGTACGGAACCCTAAAAAAATGTGTCAGTCAAAGGTTGAAATTCAACTTGCCAATCCGTTGGGCTATGTCGGTAACTTTGGTAATAGATCTCCTCATTTCTGATTCGATCTCGCAGAGATACTCTATGCATAGCCCTCTCCATAGCTTGTTGGTGGGCTACTTGGAGCTTACTAATAAGGCTCATAGTGAGAGACCACGTTTCTGTGCCATCAGTCATCAATGGTAACACACACTGGTCGTAAACAGTCTTCGTAAACAGTTGTCTTAGTATTTGCGTATTTAATTTACTCGTACTTGTGCCTAAAGCTTACGGAGTACGTGAATTTTTGAATGATAAATTGCTGAAGTTTTGTAATTAATTCAATACTAATAATAATTGTATGAGTGCCAATGTTAGAAATTTCACACTATTGGCTTTTTATTGATGGAAAACATTGAGGCAAGATGTATAGGTACATCCGTAGAGAAAAATCAATGTCGTATGTACTCGTAGATTCCGCAACCTGCGCTCGGCCGGCGTGATGGATATGGCCGATGGCCTAATCACCCTTCGTGAGTAGGCCTACGTTCAGTAGTGCACTATTAATTAAGGCCGGTATATGTATTCGACATGTTTCATTCAGTCATTAGAAGTTTAATTTCGATTATTCTGAACTCATTTTTCTCGAGAGATATTGTGACAATCTCGCCCAAAACCGTTCACCCAGTTAAAAGTGATCGAGACACTTGTAGGACTTTCAGACGTTGTCTGACCCCAGGCAGATGAAAAAATATATTTTATTACTGTCGAGAATCATATAGTGTGTATCTAGACAGTCAGTCAGTTCAAGGATGCTATTATACTCATCATTTGACGAACTTTTACTATGGTACCAACCCCGAAATCACGTAAATAAAATCAACTGTATAACACAAAAAGTTTATCTACCCGCGACAACATCTATGGAATAGGTAGGTAATCTTCGCTCTTTAGGGTTGATCCCATAGTAAAGTACATATATTGACCCGTATAAGCTTAAGATTATTGGCTCACAAAATAGAAAAAAATCGTCAACTATTAGGGACCCATTTTGCCCCATATATATAATAAATAAATCATAATCTTAATTCTATTCTAGATATTTCACTATATTATTTAAAAAAAACTTTGTGATTATTTTTTACGCTCATTCAGGCTTACGATTGGTCTAGCGCACAAGGAATACGGGTTTTTTCCCAGAACGTCAATAGTTAGTAATTTATTAGTTAAAATGGTGGCTATTTTAACATAAAATTGAATTCATTGAGATTTTCAAACGGTTTTTAGTGTTTTTTTAAGAAATCGACATCCCGAAGGACCCACTCAAATTTTCCGGGATAGCAGTACCCTAAGTGGTAATTTGTGTTATTGTCTAGCTTCGTTCCAAATTTCGTTAGAATTCATTTAACCATTTTAACTTAGCTTTACATTATAATTATAACTGATTAATTTTGGCTATCCCTAAGAAACCTGAAGATTTTCCGGGATAATAATAGTTCCAGTAATAAAACATGTCGTGTGCTTTCTACATACCCGTTTCCATTCGTAACGTTTCAGCTCCTTGGCTGTAATCGATGCTTTTTCACCAACTTTATTATTCCTTTATCTGACCCCTAAGGAAGTTTTTTATGGCAAATTCAAAATAACAGGAAGAACCATATTTTTTATTTAGTATCCTAAGCATCTTTACAAAGTTTCATGTCAATCGGTACAGGAAATAAAAAGTTACATGCAAACGAAAAGGGCCCGTTTTACCCCGTAAGAGGTCGATTTTTCAAAATTTTCATCGTTTGTGCTTCATGATGTTGTACCATGTACGTATATTCTAAATTTCAAGTTTATATCATCGACGGTTTGGGCTGTAGCCTGTTTATATCATCGACGGTTTGGGCTATAGCCTAAACTGATTAATATTGGCTATCCCTCAGGAACCCTACAGATTTTCCTGGATATTATTAGTTCCTGTATTGAAACCTGCTGTGTGCTTTCTTCATAACAGATTTCAACCATAACCGTTCAGCTGGTTGGATATAATAGACGCTTTTTTCACCAACTTTGGGACCTTATTTGACCCCTTAGATAAGGAAAATTCGGAAAAACAGAAAAAAACGTAACTTTTATTTTGTTTGAAAAGCATGCACTTATACGAAGTTTCAAGTCAAGCGGAACAGGGAATAAAAAGTTACATACAAACGAAAAGGGCCCGTTTTACCCCCTTAGAGGTGAAAAGTTCAAAATTTTCGTCCTTAGTGCTCCATTACGTAGTACAATGTACCTATATTTCAAATTTCAACGTTATATCATTAGCGGTTTGGGCTGTAGGCTGTCAGTCAGTCAGTCACTCAGGGAAGCCTTTTATATAATAGAAGATGACAGCTATCCATTTGAAATGAAGTATAGACTACAATTAGCTCAAAAAGATGCAAGAGAAAATTTGCTAGCAAGCAAAATGAAAAGAAAACAGAAATATGATTGTAAAATTAATCCAATACATTATAATAAAGATGATTAATTACTTGTAAAAAATGAAACATATTTATCTTAGAAGATTTAGGGTGTAGCGTAAACATTTTGAAAAATGGAAAGGAAGATATCGTTCATAAGAACTGTACAGTAATGATGTAATTGTAATTATATATCTTTTAGTGAAAATTATTTTGTTAATCTATACATGTTATTCAATTAGATGTTAACAATATTAATTTGTACGTTTTGATTGCATAAGCATCCTACTAATATTATAAACGCGAAAGTTTGTGAGGATGGATGGATGGATGGATGGATGGATGGATGGATGGATGGATGTATGGATGTTTGTTACTCTTTCACGCAAAAACTACTGAACGGATTGAGATGAAACTTTGCAGTAATATAGCTTATACATCAGAATAACACATAGGCCACAATTTATAAAGATATTTTGTGAATTGTCCAAAATATAACGATAAATGTTGAGTAAGTAGGAAAATTCTGCCATCTGCGAGCTACTCTAGCGTGCGCTGCAAGAATGTCAAAATAAACAACTGTCGATCGAATATCTGTCAAATCAATCGATAAGCAGTCCTTGGATATCATCATACTGATAATATATAATGTACCTATATATACCTATATCCTTACTTAATATTATAAATTCGAAAGTAACTCTGTCTGTCTGTCTGTCTGTCTGTCTGTCGCGCTTTCACACCAAAACTACTGAACCGATCTCAATGAAATTTGGTACACAGATAGTCTAGAGCCTGAGAAAGGACATAGGCTACTTTTTATCCCGAAAATTGCATAATTCCCGTAGGATAGGACAAAAACTATCGTTAGCGAAACTGTCACCTATTACAACGACGCTAATAGGCCCAATTTTGAAGGCACCATCGTAATTATAACAGCTAATTAGACTATTTCTGTTTCTTTTTCACTATAGGCATTCGATAGAGAGAACACTTTTTACGTTACAATTAAATTTACGATGGCGCGTTCATAATTGGGTTGATTGGGCCTAACATGGATTGACGAAACGTAATTAGATGACAAGTGACATACATTGACTGCAGACTTTTATAAATGTCTCGCTTAGCATAGCAAAGGGACAAATTGTCTTTCCACCATTATAGCTCCTCGAACCGTGGAAGCCGTGGTGGCCTAGAGGTAGTGACATCCGCCTTGCAATCGTGAGGTCGTGGATTCAAATCCCGGTCCCGTACCAATGAGTTCTTTGGAATTTATCTACGGAATTTGACACCACTGGCTTTTCGGTGAAGGAAAACATCGTGAGGCAACCTGCATACGTCCTTAGAAGAAATTCGATGGCGTATGCGAATCCACCAACCCGCACTGGGCCAGCGTGGTGGATATGGCCCAATCACCCTTCGTGGGTAGGCCTACGTCTTGCAGTGGACTATTAAAAGGCTGATACAGTACAGTACAGCTCCTCGAAGAGGAAATAAAGTATGGATTGACAATGACAACTGACATTAAAATTGGACAAAATAGTTTTTCCCTTTGCCATGCTACATATTAGAGTGACGTTCAATACTGGGCCGTCATTTTGTCTGACACGTCTGACATTAAAAATATTTTTAAATATTATTAATATTATTTATTATATAATAAATTTAAATATTAATATTACCTTCATGGTACAGAATCCATGCTAATATACGAAGAGATTTTTAGAAGTAGTATGGCATATGTGAAGGTTATTAACCTTGATTCTGAATTGTGAGCTTGACGCGAACATACATTTCTGTTGGTTTGGTTAGGATTGAACAAGTGCATCCCGGCTCAGTTGCGGCACTCCTCATGAGGGACGCAACTTGCCGGCCAGCCTCTCAGCTGCTATAGTTAAAAAGCCCAGAAAAGCGGCCCAACCTCGAGTGCAAACTTCTAAACTGCCTAGGGGAAAAAGACCAAAAAAAATCGGAAAACCTCGAGCGGCGCCTTCTCAGCTGTCTCAGAAGAAACCCAGAGAAGCGGCTCTACCTGGGATTTCCGCGCCGCCCATAAGCCTCGGCTACTAAGTTCCCGCGCCACGACAAGGCGGGAACCCATGGGCGGGTACACTCTAACCTTATCTTAATCAACAGAAGCATTTATAAGTATTAGGTAATTTGATGTCGTGTTAGGTTTGAACAGTGACAACAAGATGCAAGGTACTTTTTTATAGAGCAAGTGCCTTTATTAACTACCACTAAATACAAGACTTATAATGTAAAACTTCATAAACTACTACTACATAACAAGCAATTGGATCATACACAGACCCTTAAAGGTCTAAAGATATTCTAAATGCTCAAGCCCACTGCCAGTTAACAGCGAGCCGCGCATGCTGGTAGCATTGTTAATCAGCTTGGCAATGCTGCTTATACGTTGAGCCAAATAAACACCAGCATTTTGGTCACGCGGCAGGTACACCAGACGCTCTGAAGACTTTTGAAAACAAGATGAGCTTCCGGCCACCACGAGCACAATGTCTCAATTTCAAACGGCTCAAATATGTAACCACTGCCGAGGTTAGCATATTTGCGCCGTTTGTGCTGCTCCGCCGAATCAATGAAATTTGGTACACAGATAGTCTAGAGCCTGAGAAAGGACAAAGGCTACTCTTTATCCCGGAAAATTCCAGATTCCTGTAGGACAGAACAAAAACTATTCTCAGCAACTGATTGACTTGATTTTCGGAATAGACATAGTTTGAAAGACGAATAGTAACATAGCCTACTTTTTATCCCGAAAAATTCGTGGTTCCTGTAGGACAGGAGAAAAACGGTTTCTCAGCAACAGAGCGTCGGATTGACTTGATTTTTGGCATGGACATATTTTGAAAGACGAAATGTGACAGAGTGTTTTTTATCTTGGAAAATTTCATGGTTCCCGTAGGATAGGACAAAAACTGTTTCTCCGCAATGATGCAACGGATTGACTTGATTTTTGGCACGGACATAGTTTAAAAGACAGAATGAACCTCGGGTGCCAACTTCTAAGCTGCCTTGGGGAAAAAGACCCAACGAAGCGGCAGATCTCATTCTCAGCTGTTTCAGAAGAAACCCAGAAAAGCGGCTCCACCTCGGATTCCCGCGTGGCCTCCCATAAGCCCCGGCTACAAAGTCCTCCGCCGCGACAAGGCGGAAACCCACATGGGGGTTGTACATTAACCTTAACTTAACCAATAGAAGAATTTATCTAAGGTATTTTGGTCGGTTAGGTTATGTTTGAAATGTGACAACAATGTGCTAGGGTACTTGAATAGGTAAGGGGGCGCAGCTATGTGCGGCGCGGCAGAACGGTGGGTCGACTATTTCGACGATATATGACGTGTAAATTGACATTTTATCAATAAATAACTTATGACTTATGATATAGTCAATCTGGTCACGACCTCACGACCGGCAAAGGGCCGAGCAGATGTCACTGCAATAGGTGTATACCCAGTAGTGGGATAAAGGAAGCTGCGGATGATAACGACGATGAAACAAATTGGTTGAGATTTAATATTTTTTGGGTTTAAATTGAAATTATTATTTGCTACAATATTTGAATATCGTTTTACATTGAATTGTGGCCAATATTATTTTGTAGCGCACTTACTATTTTGTTAGCATATTTTTTGAGATAATATTTTACTAAAATTGGTAGGCATTGATATAAATAAGCCAAAATCAAATTATAACGCGGGCGAAGCCGCGGGTAAATGCTAGTACCTATATATTTCCGAGTACATAATAATTTTTTAGGGTTTCGTACCTCAAAAGGTAAAAAGGAACCCTTATATAATAGGATCACTTTGTTGTCCGTCTGTCCGTCTATGTGTATGTCAAGACTCTTTATCTCGAGAACGAGTAAAGGTATCGAGTTGAAATTTAAACTATATAGGTAAACCTATAAATTCTTGCACTTGTGTAAAAGAAAAGTTTCTCAGTTATCATATAAAGAAGTTAGAGCCGTTTATGACGTAAAAAACAACATATTTCGACACTCACAAAAATCAAAACCTACAGGGTACTTCCCGTTGACATAGAACTATGAAATTTGGCAAGAAGCATTGTCTCATAGTACACATATAGGAATAAATCTGAAAACTGTACATTTTTATTTAAATCACAAAAACAGGTCTTCAAAATTCACAAAATATGGATTTAAAATTCAAAGTAAGTAAATCGTATCATGTAAGGTATCATATAAAAGAGCTTAATTAGCACATGCTAAAACAGGTTTTGAATTATTTAACAATTTTCAATGAATGATGAGATGTCAAAAAAAAAAACTTTTGTCGATGAAGATGATGAGTATAGAGATTTTAACAACGTACTTCTCAATTTTGTGAAATTTTCTGGATTTGACGGAACCCTCGGTGTGCATGCCTGACTTGCACTTGTCCGGTTTTATTCTCTGTGATTATATTTGGTAAAATAAAATTTAACTTACATTTAATGTTATTTTCAATTAGCGATGAAGATGTGGTGTAGTAGTAAGCCAGTATATAAATTGTTGTAATAGAAATAAAGTTAGTCTTTAAACGGATCTCAATGGTTTCTTTCGCTCGTCCTAGGCCGTACCTCTATACCAACATGTAAATAATTATTTTACTACCTAATGTTAATGTTCCTGTTTGCGAATTTTAAAAGTTATTATGTGCATTTATTTTTTAGGGTTCTGTACCTCAAACGACAAAAACGGAACCCATATAGGATCACTTTGTTGTCCGTTTGTCCGTCTGTCCGTCTATCTGTCTGTCTGTCTGTCTGTCCGTATGTCCGTCTGTCCGTCTGTGTGTATGTCAAGACTCTTTATCTCGAGAACGCGTAAAGATATCGAGTTGAAATTTAAACTGTATACATATATCTATGGTCTCTTGCAGTTGTGTAAAAGAATAAACTTCTCAGTTATCGTTGAAAAATGTTAGAGCCGTTTATGTCGTAAAAATCCGCATATTTTGCACTCACAAAAATCAAACCCTACAGGGTACTTCCCGTTGACATAGAACTATGAAATTTGGCGAGAAGTATTGTCTTAGAGTACATATATAGGAATAAATCTGAAAACTGTACATTATTATTTAACCCGGCGAGGATGTGGTACAAAAGGTATACGTCGAGAATGAGGAGGATCATAATGACCCTGTATTAAAAGAAATATTTAATTAAAATAATTGTGTTATTTTTTACATTATAGACCATGAGTATATATTATTAGGCTCTTATTTTACATGATTAATTATAAAATGTCTTGTTTTGATTATTATTTGTATGTATTATACTAATTTTATAGATCTTCTAAAAAAAAATAATTTTCGCGGTACAATGGGTTATAAACGTTATAAAATCAATAAACCTATATTTTTTATTTTATTATTTATATTTTTTGTATAACTAAACCTTTTATGGTTTATCGTTTTATATTTGTAAGAAATAAGTCGTTCTTAATTTATCAAGTTATATATTTAACTATTTAGTTGCGTTTTGTTAGTTTAAAATGTTTTAATGTCGAATTATTAACTTTTGGTATTCTTTTATTTAAAGATTATAAACAGTAAATTGTAATGAAATAACGACATGTATTGTCATTCATGTGACTTGCATTACATTTATTTTCTTATATCTCGCTTTCTTGACTATGCTTATATAATTTTTAAATGATTTTTATTTTCACTGCCGTTGCTTTGATTTACTACCCAACTACATATACGCTAAACTGCTGTCTACTTGGCTAGATTTATAATAATGCTATCTAAAATTAACATATATTAAAAAAAATATCGGAATAATTTGGCACAAAAACGCTACGCCACGTATGAGGAAGGGTCAAGATGACCCTATGCGTCGTTACTCGCCTACCTCTCAAACCAATAGATTTACTACCAGATACTTTCTTTTTTATTATAAACATTACAAAAATTGACGCGTTCGCAGGATTTGAACCTGCATCCTTCTGGGACTTTACTACCAGATGGTGCTCTTTAATATAAATATGGGTTCATTAGCTACGGCTACTATGATTTTCAGCAGCTGATTACAGCAGAATAAAAATATGTGCTCGAAACAAAATGAACAGGGTCATAATGACCCCTCCTCGTTCTCGCCGGGTTAAATCACAAAAATAACGGCCTCAAAAATCAGCTATCTGATTCGTAGCACTTTATTAAAAAAGAGTGATCCAGATTATCTATAATTTCCATCAAATTATTCCAGCGAATAAACATTCGTTTATGGCTGAAACCGATCAATGAAATATTTACTTTAATTTTAATTCGAAGGAATAAAAGTCTGTGTAGTTGAGAAAGTGCTGCAATTATATGATCAAACGAACTTACTTGAGAGTGAAGTTCGATCTTTAGTTTGTTAAATGACACAAGGTATACTTTATTGATATAGCCTGATAGAGATATAGTTAGCCTAGACGTGTTATACGATAATGAATTTTTATTATTAATTAATTGTTTATTGTCAACAGAAATGAGCAGTTGGTTCGCGTGCGTGAATAATAGTTGATGGCGGGCTTGGATATTATGTGTGTGTATGTGTATAGTGTTCTTATGCGTTTATTTATTAAAAATATTTACGAGCAAAGATGTAGTCACATAGTGATGTAAAACAAAACGTTTCAAGAGCCGAGAATGTGAATCAAAAATATTAAATACCATCACAAAATAAGTATTGCTACGGGATTGAATCACATTTTTTTCTACAAAAAATTCACAATACATAGTAAGACAAAATCTTATTGTGCGATCGATTAAGTTGTTATCGGGCAGCGGCTGAAGTCGTCGCAGTAGTAGATGTACCAGCGAGGACGCTTTGATTGAGGTGTCGTTCCATATCTGAATAGTTTCGTATATGTATAGCGGGGCGTCCTTCAGCTTTCCGGATAAAGATTGATCCATTTTTGGTCCAATTATAGAACTTGACGAGTTTGGCCCTGCGGCGCGTCTCCTGAAATAACTGCCTTCGTATTTTAGTCAGGTGTTCATTTATGAATACTGGGCGCGAGTTCCCTTCGAGTTGTAAGTAAGTCGCTAGAGGTAAGGTTGCGCCTAGCTTTTGCTGCCTTCAGGATTGAGTCACGTTTTCCTCGCCTAACAAATCGCACTACTACAATACGCGTTCTTTGCTCAGACTCGGTATTATTTTTTGATTTGGACTTTAGACCAACTCGTTCAACCCAGTCGATATCGCTTTCCTGCAGGTTTTCGCCGATTTTGGTGGCCAACACTCGCACTAGATGCGGCAGGTTTTCGTTCGGCGTCTCAGGAAGGCCAACAATCTCCAACTCGTTTCTTAAAGCTGCCTGCATATGTGATTGGATAGATTCTTCTAAGACCGCCAATTGCTCGGCCACGCCCGTCTGCTTGGCCTGGGCCATCTCAATATCGGCTAACTTTAGAGCTGTAGCAGCCAGGCATTTATCAAAATCATCCATCCTACGGTTGCAGGCGATCGTCACTTCTCTAAGCAGTTGTTTGAATTCGTCTTTCATCTGCTGTTTGAATTCATTCATTTCCTGTTTTAGCATAGTGCGTATTTCATTTATTATAAGGGAAGTTTCGGAGATGGTTTGTTCTGGAGCTGGCGAGGACGCAGCACTAGGGGGGGCCGAAGAAGCGGCGCCGAGAGTCCGCGCCGAAGAGCCTACGCTGGAGGTTATCTTGCTGCCGGGACCGATTGTGTTGGCAGCTGAAGCGGCGGCGGCGATTTTTTTCTGCCGCGCGGTGATAGCCTTCGACGCTTTTATCGATTCTACGCGTATTGGGGTGTTAGAATTATCCCCTTTAGGTTCGCAGCTACGGCAATTAGGGCAAATCCAGATCGATCTAAACTCAATTGTAGCTTCTGTTAGCGTTATCTTTACGCAGGCCAAGTGAAAAACAAGCGCGCATTTAGTGCATTCTATCCTCGCTTTAGTATCAACGGGACCACGGCACGCGTCGCATGTGTCCGGCATGGTGAAATTATTACAGGATCTTATCAAAATGTACAGTAAAACTTCAAACCTTTGTGGTGTAAATTCCTGGTGCAGTGACAGTGACAGAAATAGGGATTCTATCGTGCGTGGGAGCGAGATATCGTAAGTCTGACGTACTATCACTTAGCCGGCCGCTACGAGATTATTGTTTTGATTGTATCTTCTAGTCGATGCCACCAAATCAGGATCTTCTTACTGCAATTTTTCCGTTAAATCACGTAGATTGAACTAAACATCAAGCAGTTAATGAATGTGGACACTTAATAATATTAAGGCAAAAAGTTATTACTAGCAAATTAAAACAATGTAAACAATCGGACTACCTCCGAGTTTTTCTAGGGCTACACTTCGATGAACAGTGGAACTTTTGGGAGCATTTCGCCTAGTTAGTTCCTCGAAAAATGGGTGCGGCTGGGTCACTTAAACGCCTTCTTCCTAATCTTGGAGAACCAATAGCCGCTAGTCGTCACCTTTATCTTGGAGTGGTGTGGTCTATGGCCTTGTACAGGGTGCCTATATGGGCGGAAGCCCTAAACCGAGAAACGGTCTCTTTTCTAAAGTGATCACAACGCACAATGGCCATCGGGGTAGTCAGAGGTTATTGCACTATTTTGTGTGACGCGACATGCCTTTTGGCTGAATCACCTTAATGGGACTTAGAAGTGGAGGTATATAAATAAATAACTTTATTTTCATACAACACAGTAAATCATTAAAATCATTAATGGTTCATGCGAACATGTACTCGTGGCGCACGGAGCTCCGCCAACGCGGGCAGAATCCGGCACTCGCATGCATTCTCAAGGAGTGGAAGGAGGAGCTGGCCCAGCATACAGCTGGCAGCTGGACCGTCGAAGCTATACAGCCCGTCCTCGTTGACTGGCTGGACAGGGCGCATGGGTCGCTTACCTTCCGGCTCGTTCAACATTCGCAGGTGCTTTCTGGGCATGGATGCTTCGGAAAGTACTTGTGCCGCATAGCCGGAAGAGAACCGACAACAGAGTGCCACCACTGCGGCTGCGACGAGGATTCGGCGCAACACACTTTGGAGGAGTGTTCAGCATGGGCAAATGAGCGCCGAAGCCTCGTCGCAGATGTAGGAACTGATCTCTCGCTTCCAGCATTGATTCAGTCAATGCTTGGTTGTGAGAGATCGTGGGAGATGGCCGTTTCCTTTTGCGAACAAGTTATGTTGCGCTTGCGTCGAAAGGAAACTGTGGAGCGCAAAAGGGAGAACTTCTCGGGACTCCCGATGCGCCGCCGAAGAACTGGGCGTCGGAGGAGGATTTTCCACGCTCTCCTTCGACCTCGTAACAGGTGGGTTGGGCAACGAATTTGAGGAAGTCCGTTGCCTAAAAAGCGTAGCCCGGGGACTACGCTAGAAAGAGCGTGCGGTATTTCCCCGCGCCACTTAAGGAAAGAAAGGTAAAAATCCACCCTGAAACAGGGCAAGGTCCTAGGGGATCAGTGCTACTGGAGCCGCGGTCGAGTGCGTAAGCGTCCCCGCAGCTCCGGCACATAGGCGCTAGGCAGCAACATCCCAGGATTTGTAGTAGGTACACTGATCAGCGGAACTCCCACATAACCACCCTGCTCTCCCAGCGGGATGGTATCCATAAAGTATTTCTTTGAAAAAAAAAGGACAAGTAGTCCAGCTAGGTAAATCCAACTTCGCTGAATCCAACTCGGCTAGGTAGCGTTCGGTAAACCACGTGATGTCTTTTCATCCGATAAACCTCAGTGCCTCAAGACGAGAGTTGCAACAGTTGTGTGTTCCCGAAACGTGATCTTTTACTGTGGGCCTAAGCGCAGCGTAGTCTTGATAAGATCATGCGTCCACCTTCGAGATGAACGGAAGATCTCATCAAGACCGCAGCATCGTGCTGGAACCAAGCCGTTTCCAGCCGGTCTTATTGGAAATCTATAGGGGAGGCCTTAGTCCAGCTGTGGATGTGCAATGTCTGCAAAGACAACAACGACGACAAACTAATAGAAACAATAATTAACAATAAAATAGGTAATGATTTGACATGGTTAATTTTTATAATAAATATGTAGACAATAAATATTTAGTTTTCCAGAAGCCGATGTCAACTTTTTAGTTTTAAGTTGTTTTTATTGTGACAATATTTTTGATAGCCTTTTTTTCATTCACCATCAGATGAGGTTCATACTCAGTAGAGAGTGATTGTTGATGACTACAAGGGCTGTTTAAGAATTGGTGATGACAATATCCGTTGAAAACTTTTGCAAAAGTTTCTATTGTAGTGTACTAAAACTTGAATTTTGGTTAGGTTGTTCCAAAAAGTCCTACACTTACCTTATTGAAATAGGACTATGGTTGAAATTGCCTGGCAGTAAAGTGGTTTATCTTTTTATTTCGATCATTTTACCTATGTGTTAAACATCTGTTTATTCTGGATGCATCATTTTGCTTCAAATATAATCAGAAAATATTGGGGTTTAGTTAATTTTACATGTTATCTGATAAAAATTTGTTTGTGGTTAGTAATTTTTACCTGTTTGTGATTTTGATCAAAATTTTACTAACCGACACTATCTCTTAAATTATTGAGAAAATTCATATATTTTAAATGACAGTTTATAAAGCTTTTAAATTTCATTTAAAATCTATTAGAACCGAGTAGAAATAAGTAATAGAAAATTTTATGATTTTTTTTCCAAAAAATAAAACTTTAAAACGCTCTGGTGTAAAGTTGCCAATATGTCGCTTGGTAATTATTGCCTTTCAACCGTCGAAATACTTTCCAAAGGCTGAATTATTGGTACTAAGTTATCAAAATGGTGTACATCAATACCTTGGAGTCAGTCAGCTGGGTTCTTTAGCATTTGGTGAAAGAATCCGTTTGAATTTTAAAAGTATCTTGGATCTAGTACTACTTATTCTTCTTTTAAGTGGTGCTAATTTAAAGCCTGTATGGCAGACCCTGTTACATATTTCAACATTTTTTTTATATTTTTCTTCCCATAGTATACCGCGGTACATAGTGGACTTTTTGCGCTGACCTCCCGGCCTATTTCTTGTGAATTGTGACAGAGATTGGCATTGATAGTGACAGCAACGCTAGCACCTATTTTTTTCTAATGTGGCTTCAGTAAAATAGTTTATGAGTCCTAAATTTTGCAGTTAAGTCCTTTTAGAATAAGCTACTTTTAAAAATTTAATTTTACGGAAAATATAAGTCGTTTTGGAAAAATAAAAAATACGTATAAGTTATTTTGCAATATTCTTTCAGATAAAATATAAATATAACTATGTTAAAAATTTGAAATGTTGTCAATTAACACCTGTACATATAATATTAATTTATAGGGTTCCGTACCCAAAGGGTAAAAACGGGACCCTATTTCTAAGACTGCTGTCCATGTGCTTGTCTGACTGTCTGTCACTAACATGTATATCATGAACCGTTATAGGTAGAAAGTTGAAATTTTCCCAGATGTCTGTTTCCACTATCTAAACAAATACTAAAAACACAAATAGAAAAATTATACCAGGGGCTCCTAAACAAACCTGAACTTTTAATCAATAATAGTAACATGTAGAAGCTTGAAATGTTCGCAGAATGTTTAGCTGTATATTTGCTTCAAAACTAAATAATTAAATTAAAATATGTATCAAGGGGGCTTCCACACGGTACGGAACCCTTCTTGCGCGAGTCCAACTTGCACTTGGCCAATTATTACTTATTAAAACCGCAGAAACGCGCTGGATGCAGGCAGCTTCCAACCGGCCTTATTGGACATCCATGGGGGAGGCTTATGACCAGCAGTGGGCTGATAATGATGATGATGATTTGTTTACTGATACCAGATGGTCAAGGATATGCCGTGCAGGTATTTACTTGAATACATATATACCTACTTACTCATCAATTTCAACTTTTGGTCAATTTTTTTGAAGAAGATTATTTACTTCAAAATATGTATAAGTATTTGCATAGTTAGCATAGCATGGTTTATGAAATGTTCTTTAAGATTTGTTGAATTAAACCAGATTTAGCATACATATTTGCATTAACTGCATCAATACTTACATAGGTTGGTTTGCTGCTTATTATTATGTACCTACTCATTTACAAAATGATCCGTGATGATGACTGTGACTGTATCTGCACAAAATAGTAAACTGCAGGGTGGACTGCCCAGATTTGCTTAGCCTGATTAACTTTATCACATTCTTTAGATTGAGAGAACCTCGTTACTTTTTAATAACCCTTTTGCATAAGAGTAATATCACCTGCAACAGCCCTGTCTCTCGAATGTGCCGCTCTTACAATGATGTATGCTGCTCTAGCGCCCGAGACAGCGACGGCGTTGATGAGCTGGATTTCGATTTGTTCGGACTTAGTCTCAGACAATTTAGAAGTAATATGCATTAATTTTACGTCTCCAAACCATAACGCAGTGCAATACAGTAATTCAAACTATTGTATTGTACTGTAATATGCATTTCATTTCATAATAGGTATATCTACTAAGTATGTAATAGTATATCACTTTTGTGGATTAATTTAAATTTTTACTTTTTCCATAAAGTGAAAATAATGTTATTAATGGTTATTTTTCATTAAATAAATATCACCTGCAACAGCCCTGTCTCTCGAATGTGCCGCTCTTACAATGATGTATGCTGCTCTAGCGCCCGAGACAGCGACGGCGTTGATGAGCTGGATTTCGATTTGTTCGGACTTAGTCTCAGACAATTTAGAAGTAATATGCATTAATTTTACGTCTCCAAACCATAATGCAGTGCAATACAGTAATTCAAACTATTGTATTGTACTGTAATATGCATTTCATTTCATAATAGGTATATCTACTAAGTATGTAATAGTATATCACTTTTGTGGATTCATTTAAATTTTTACTTTTTCTATATAGTGAAAATAATGTTATTAATGGTTATTTTTCACTAAATAATTCTATCATTCTCTTTAAGTATTAAATTTTATAATAATATGTACCTACCTATACAACTGTTCACCATGCTGTGTGCTTATTCTTTTAGACCACAGAATCGGTCAAACATTGTAAAAAAAAAACATATACCTAATGTATTTTCTGTAGTCTGTTATGAGTGCCTAATAAATGAATAAATGATGTGTGTCTGTGCATATTTATGTGAATAAAATGCAACCTCATACAGCACGGCAGCCGTGCGGCCATCGTGGAGCTGCCAGACGCTGGCGGGCCGCCCGCTCCGCCGTGCGCCGTCCGGGAGCTGCCGGGCGCGCTCGCCGCCGACCGCCGCTCGCGGCGAGAAGCTCGCCGCGACCGCCGCTCGCGGCGAGGAGCTCGCGGTGTCGCACATGTCCCGGCTGCGGCGCGCCAACTGCAGAGACAATATCGCCTCCTAGCGGAGAGGCCAACGCGACGGGACCGGTCGTGGAAGCGCGTGCCGCGGCGGCCAGCGCATTCCACTCACTGTTATAATTAGCCGTGGCGTGGGAGCCCGCGCACGCGCATGCTCCAACTCCTCAACGGATAGCACTATTTATACCGACTTCAAAAAGGAGGAGACATTACCTAGGTATACCTACTCCCGATGAGGTCCCATTTAAATTGAGCGAAATTTTACCTAGTATAACCTACCTTGTATGTATCTCTACTGAGATCTCTTCTACAGTAGCTTTTTGTACTATAAGTAAGTAGTGAGTAACGCAAGAATAGGATAAATTACAGATAGCGGCGGATAAATTAAATAAATGACGTTTCACACTTTATTAATTTATGAATGAATTTATGATAATTATTATTCTTCTGAGGATTTATAATACCTATTGAATTTATTTGTCAAAACTTAAAAAAACATTTCAAATAACTATAACTATTTAGACCTACTTAAATTAAAAATTCATACTAAAAAAACTTATCCTAAAACTTGTACTAAAATAAAAATAAAACTAATCTAAAAGACCTTAGAGGGTAACGTGGCCAGAATGTATATGCCAAAGTATATGCCAGCATTCTGGTCACGTGTTACCTCTACCAGACGCCTACCCAGGTCCTTATACAATATGAGAGCGTCCGGCCCCCGTGGACCTAAAGTCACAATCCCAAACGCCACAAAATGGTACATTCTGTCCAACGACTCATGTTTGTGTCGTTTGAGGTTTTCAGCTTAAGCTGCAGCAGCGCCAGGCTTCTCTGCTGTGCCGGGAAGATGAGATGACGCCAGTGTGTCAACACATGTCGCGTCCCACACTAAAGGTCGTCCCATCTTCCACGGTGCCAATGTCATTTCGTCGGGTCTCTTACCGTCGTCCCGCGAGAGTCCATTATAGGCTCTAGAACTGACGGGACGCCGGCACTGACAAAAGCCCGACGGATAATATCGTTTAGGCTGGCGTGCCGCGAAAAGCGTCCTGCACTTTTTGTGCAAGATAATGCGTGGTGTCCGAATTGGTCGACCATATCGCCGCATTGGCATTGACAAGACATGGAACACCTAACCGAAGAGATACGCCTATAGTATGGATACCACGGACCAGTAAGCAGTTAAGTCAGCGTAAAACGTCCACCGACTAAGTAGACTGACGATATTATCAAGATCGCAGAAACGTGAAGGACGCAGGCCGCTTCCGACTAGCCTAATTGGATATCCATAGACCTATGCCCAGCAGTGAACATTCTATGGCGGATAGCTGGACCTGTCGGTCCAGCAATCCGCCATAGAATGTCACCACACGTGAATTATGACGTGATTCAAAATGTAAGATGTACAATAAGGAAGAATCGGAAGCGGAACTTTAACAACTAACAATCGAGTGTCAATCGACCAATAGTGTATATTCCTTCAAATCCTTCATTAAATAATTCCTAGATAATATTTAGTTTCTTATTAGTTTACGAGCACATATAACATAACATATATTTCTTATTTCTAACCCTATAAAATTACCCAAATAATAAAACCATTACAAATGGCATGGTTAATCTATCGAAAATCTTGATACCGCGATCTAGACATAGCGCCTCGCGACACTAACGTCATCTAGTGGATTATTGGTTACCTAAATTTTACAATTACTTTGTCAACAGTACTAATTATCAATATTTTTTAGTTTTTAGATATTTTTCTTTGTATACGGCTGATAGTCTACCTTCTTGCCAAATATCAAGTTTCTAGGTCATCTGGAAGTGGGTTAGGTTTTTAATCCATAAGTCAGTGAATCAATCAGTGAGTTAGTGAATCAGTCCATGAAACACCGATTTTCAAACCCTGATAATAATATATCAGTAACAGTTTCAGCAAAGTTTACAAAATTTTGAATTATTGATGAGCTATGGGATTTTAATGAATGTGCCAAATTTCATGTATCTAGGTTAATTAGTTTTCCAGTTGTGATGGGGTCAAAAATACCTCCAAATGGTTCGTGTAATATTATATATCCAAAAAAACATTTCCATGTGAAATATAGCCAAGACCACAGTTCGCACTTTCAAAAAGTTATCAGATAAGTGAACAGTGAATAATTAATTATTCTTCACTTTACGCCTATGTGCAGTTAGCGAAACAGCCAAGCCGCATATATTGAATGAGATGGAGAGTTTGTGAAGTAAGGACTTGTAGAGTTAAGACGTGTAGAGTTAGAAGCTTGGCTCTACATAAGATCTGATAACTTTCTGAAAGTGTGAACTGTGGTCTTGGCTATATTTCACATGGAAATGTTTTTGTTGGATTTCTTTTCTTTTTGTAGATTTTTTTATAACTAGAAGTACTTTTATTGATTTTCAGATTCCTAGCTTCAAAACTTGCCGAAGTCTTATACTAACTTTTATTCCCCAGTTTTAAGGGTTGGGGGGGGGGGGGGGGTGATTTACTAAAAATCCTGTACGTCTTTTATCATTTATAACAAAGAGCCTTCATATCAATTTTAAGACTTCTAGTATGAAAATTAGTGAAAGTCTCATACAAGTTTTCATCCCCTAGTTTTAGGGGTTGGGGGTGATTTATGAACATCCCTGAAATAAGTATTTTAATATTTACAACAAAGAGCCTTTATATCAATTTTTAAACTTCTAGCGTAAAAATTAGTGAAAGTCTCATACAAGCTTTCATCGCCCAGTATTAGAGGGTTTGGGGGTAAAAAATCGAAGTTTTAGATTTTTCCTTTGTATATGCGTAATAGTCCTTACCTTGATGCCAAATATCTAGTTTCTAGGTCATCTGGAACTGGGTTAGGTTTTCGATCTATAAGTCAATGAAACCTCGGTTTAAAACGTTAACATATCAATAACTGTTAGCAAAATTAATGAAATTTTGAATAGCTAAAGAGCTTTAATATTTAGGCGAAATTTCATATATTTAAGTTAAATCGTTTTCGAGTTATGAAGGGGTCAAAAGTGGCTCGAACGAAATGGTTAGTGTAATATTACACACGTCGCGTTGCGACACGCTTACGCGTGTCTAGATACACGGCCGCTGCGTCGCCAGTTTTCTTTGAACACATGGCTGGACGCGCTTCCGCGCGACTAGATCATTTTGTGTGTTTTCTGTTTTTGTATACATTTTATTTATAATGTATTTTATGCTTTTCTAATTTGTTACTTGTTTTACGTTCAAGGTTTATTTTAATTATTAAGTTTATATTGTATCAGATTGACTAGGTCAACAAATCGAAATTAGGTTTTGTTTGTACACTAGTTACTTATTTCTTTTTTGTTTTCTCGTCTCTGAGTTTATAACTTGAAGCTATTAATTAACCATGCTAGAACTACTTCTAGAATAATTTTATTAATGTGCTCGTTAGTTATTATTTTGTGTAAAGCTGGAAACATACTATCGGACGCGGCTGACGGACGCGACTGAAAGCCGCGACTGATAGGTATCTAGATAGTGAATGTCCACTGAGCCGTGCACACTATCGGACATAAGTCGCGGACGTCACCTTCGGCTGACCTTGAGCGTTCGGACACAGTACATATAACATACAGTAAAATATCTTCATACAAACGTGCCGCTCTCGGTTTGAATGTAGCGTGTGCGCCGCGCGCCGTGTCGGCACGCGATTTCACGCACACGCTAGCATAATATGAGCTGGCGCCTGGCGGCAGTACGGGCTGTGCAGCGCGACTGTGAGCACGTGCGCATATTAATTATTACGAGTATCATGACTTCAAAAAGGGGAAAAAATATTGTAGTGTTTTCGGGTGCTTCAATAACGATTTTGCAAACCCGGACTTATCATTATTCATAGTTCCTACTGAACCAGAAATGTAAGTACCTACTTATACTTAAATCTTATTACAAATTGTGGTATTGTATTGTTTATTTCACAGTTTATTTGCTATATTAAGAGCGTAGCCGAGTCGCATTTTTCCATATAAATGTATTCCCAAATTTACTTCCTGAATACTATGTTTAGAGTTAAAGTTTATTTCAAGAAGTCTAGTTTTACTATAAAACGGAGGATTGAGTACGAAAAATCGTTTAGATGCGTATAGTGTAATAAGGGAAATTTCACAATAATTAATATTGCAAATTACTATTGATATTTTTTTTTCTCTTGTCTTATGTGTGAATAAAGGCTTTTTATTTTTACAAAATTTATAAATTGGTAAAATTTTCAATCATAATATGCTTTTTATTGCATAAATTTAGATCAAGTGCTGCTTGTTATAAAATATTAACTAAAAGTAAAAGTGACAACCCTGGGGATCAACGCAAGAGTAGGCTAATAACTCGGCGGGCGGCCTCAGATAACCTACTGTTATGTATTTTCTGTGGTTCGGACGTCCGAGAGAGATCTGGCGCGCCGGATGTTTTAAGACTGTGCACACTGCTAAGTCGCGGCTGTCAATCGCGTCCGTCAGCCGCGTCCGATAGTATGTTTCCAGCTTAAGTTTTTTATGTTTTATGAAATGTTCATTCCTTTTGTAGTCTGTAAATAAAGAAAATCTCGTTTAGATTATTTTACAGAAATCTGTGGTTTAGATAAAAAAAAGAAGGTGAATGTGAAATAACGTAAAATTCCATAGATCTTTAAAATTTTGGGCACCTCTTTGTATCTCTAAACTCTACGTTAGTTATATTCCTGAGGCTCAAATATGATCCATATAATAAGAACTAAAGTATAGAAACCGTACTAAAATAGCAAGATATATAATTATGTACATCACCTTGTCCTATTTTGTTTAAATATAAAATTTAAAAGGTGTTAGAAAAAGATGCACATACACCCGAACTCGAAGGGTTTCACAAGCTAGCACTGAGCTATCTTGGGTGTCCAAATTCAAAAAGGTAAAAAGTATGACGGTAAAATGATCAGAGATATGACCTTTTTACTGGAACTAGAGGGTTCAAGTTTCCGAAATAGACAAAAGACCAAGTGGAACCCAAACCTAATTTTGACTATTTTCGTTTTTTTGTTAGACTCACTCTCACGTATGCTGTAAAACCAGACATGAATAAGACAGCTGTAACTAGACCAGGGTAGAAGCCTTTAAAAATAATAAAGCTGTAACTAGACCAGGGTAGAAGCCTTCAAAAATAATAAAAAGTGAAAAAAAAAAATATTAGGATGAAACCTATTAGAAATGGAGGGGAATATTAAAAAAATGAAAGGAAAAATAATTTACGGGCGATCTGAGGTCGGGAAGGGGATGGGGGTGAGTTTTTAAGGGTAAAAAACGGTTTTTCTCGATTTCCGGCAAAACTAAAAGTCCTATCGAAAAAAGTCAAATGACAAAGTTGTAGGTAATAAAAAGAACTAAAACTTTTGTATGTACACTTTTTTCACATAACCTCAAAATTTATGTGAAAAATTTAAAAAACCAAGTTTTTGGTTTTTTATTTTTATCTTTTACAAAAATATTTTTTTTAACGAAATTTGGTGGAAACTTACCTTTTTATGTCCCAAATACGCTGTAATTTACTTGATTAAAAATATTAATTTTTTCACCTTATTTTGAATTAATATCGAAAAAACACCCTAATTTTCAATCGAAAATTCACACGTCAAAATATCAGTTTTTTTTTCAAAAAGTTGTTTTCTGTTTGTTGAAATCTCTACTTTCCGATGGTGAAAAAAATATATATGTTACCATAGTAAATCTTCTCAGAAAATGCAAAAAATCGAAATGTATGTCAATGTATGCGTTCCAGTGGCGGCGAGAGGCACGACGCAGGAACGGGCGGCGGGGTACGCGGCGCGGTAGCGCGCGCTCATTAAATACGTGGTGCTACATAAATAGGCATCTTCGCATATAATTTAAAGAAGATTCGACAACTTTCTCCAAATATTGTAGATGTCTTATTAAATATTAATTTTATTAACTTATTTGTTTGTGAATTATAGTAGTATATTTTTATTTGCAATTTTTTTGTTATCAATGTAACATATAATTTAACGTTTTTCGAGTAATTAAAGTGTAAATTTTAATAAATAGCTCAAAATTATATATAATAATTTAAAAAAACTTACGAATTCGAGTTTTTTTCGATTTTTTGCATTTTCTGAGAAGATTTATTATAGTAACATATATATTTTTTTTCACCATCAGAAAGTAAAGATTTCAACGAACAGAAAACATACCAACTTTTTGAAAAAAGCTGATATATTGACGGGTGAATTTTCGATTGAAAATTAGGGTGTTTTTTCGATATTAATTCAAAACAAGGTGAAAAAATTAATATTTTTAATCAAGTAAATTACAGCGTATTTGGGACATACAAAGGTAAGTTTTCACCAAATTACGTTAAAAAAAATATTTTTGTAAAAGATAAAATAAAAAACCAAAAACTTAGTTTTTAATATATTTCACATAAATTTTGAGGTTATGTGAAAAAAGTGTACAAACACAAGTTTTAGATCTTTTTATTACCTACAACTTTGCCATTTGACTTTTTTCGACAGGACTTTTAGTTTTGCCGGAAATCGAGAAAAACCGTTTTTTACCCTTAAAAACTCACCCCCATCCCCTTCAAATCGCCCGTAAATTATTTTTCCTTTAATTTTTTTAATATTCCCCTCCTTTTCTAATGGGTTTCATCCTACTATTATTTCTTTTGGTTTTAAAAATTATCGACCCTGGTCTAGTAATTTTTACTTGAGAAAAATTTAGCGATACTTCTATTACTTGTCATTCTTCTATGATAAATATAACCACAGAAATTTGAGAAATACAAATCTGGTCATCTGTCAATTTTTCGTAATGTCATTGGTGTTTACAATTTACATTCCAAAGTTACATTTTTTTCAGCTTCTTTGGCTCTTGAATTATAGCTACAAATTTTTACAAGTGTTGCTTTTATGAAATGATTTGTCAATAAAAGTAATACTATAGCCATCAATCCACAGAAGTCGGAGAGCAGCACCACACGGCACGCGGCACGTGACGGCGCGATGAGTGATAAGTTCCCTATGTTCCGGCTGGGCACGCTGCTGGCGCGGCAGCTGAGCGCACCCGTGGCCGCGCGGATCAAGGTGCGGAGGCGCGCGGGCGGCGGCGGTGCGCGCGGGCCGTCCCCGGCTCACCGCGGCGATGTTGCAGGCGTACGCGCGCAACCACCCGGTGTTCCGGCGGCAGGTGTGCGTGCGGCTGGGCCGCGCCCACCGCGAAGCCGACACGCGATTCAAGCTGTGGACGCTGCGCCTGCGCCAGCCGCGCCGCCTCGCGCCGCTCTCCGAGCCCGCCGCGCTCGACTCGGGCGCCAACATCCTCGGTGCGAATCTCCGCCCCGCTCACCGGTGGCACTATAGCACCGCCCTACAACAAGGCTTTTCTTCTTTCATTTTATCTTCTATTGTTTTAGGCGAAATGGTAATCTTCTCCTTGGGCGCCGGCATCTTGATATTTGAAGTGAATCGACAAGCGAATAACCAGGAAACTAAGGTGAGAGACATTTCGCTTTATAAGAAAAAATAGCCTGTTTCGTCAGGCTACTTATAGCCTCTTCGAAACCCACTCGGTAATAGGCTCGACTCGAAATTCCACTAGTCTTGGATGGACTCAAAAAAAATATCTCTTTAAGATCGTAAAGTCTGACGGAACCGCTTTTACCTACATGATGAGCGGGTGTGCGCGGATTTGTCGGTGTGCAGCGGCTGGCGCGCGCGTCGCAGCGGCTGGCGCTGCGGCTGCAGCTGGAAGAGTTGGTGACCGAGGTGGCGCGCCAGGACACCGAGCTGCGTCGCCTCACGGATGCACTCGAGCAAGCGGCGCGCGCGCGGCGGGAGTGCCAGGAGCGTGAGAAGCGGGAGCGCGAGCAGCGGGAGCGAGATAGGCAGGAGCGTGCCGCCAGCGACGGCGACGAGGATGAGGCCGGCGACGGGGAGCCGAGCCGCACTTGAACTCGGTCTAAGGTGAGTTCAACCGGTTCGGTCGCCTGATGAGAGTATTTTTTTTTAATTATTTTTTTTCGATTAAAAAATTTAAATGCTATTTGTGGGCGAGATGTAACATCCAAGCAAATTAAGAACCGGGCAGATATAAGCAAAATAGTCTCGTCGAAACAAAGACTTCGCTCGAACGGCAAAGATTAAAAAAGAATAACCTGTAAACTCGGAAAAGGAAACAACTTCTGACTCTCCATTTCAATCACAAGAACATAATTTTAAATTCAATTTTAAACAACTATTACTCAGCGTGAATAATTTAGTCGGCGAGGTGGATAATGTTAATGTCGGTTTCGATGGAAAATGTTTAATTTAATGTGGATAAGGTCGTTCAAAATTTAATGAAGTTATAGTATTTTTAGGAACTCCGCAGTGGGGCGAGCAGGCGAAGTGGGCGAAGCGGGCGGCATGCGTGTGGTGGGGGTCGAAGTGCGGCTGCTGGCGGCGCTGTTGCTACTGGGTACCCTTACGCGCGCCTGCTACGTCGTCAAACGAGGTACTGCAGTCTACAATACCACATTTACTTATGGATTTATCGATGTACCTATACGGTGGCCTGTATCACCTGTTAAATCATTTCAGTCGACCAAAGAGTCCGCAAACGAGGCGCAGTGTTTTTAATTGGTGAAAATTGAATTATATCTATATAGGTACTACTAGCTTAAAACTCGCGGCTTCGCCCGCGTTGTCTTAGTACATAGGTACTTGCTTATAATGAAAATAGCCCGCGGTTTGACCTACGTTGTTTTTGTACTTGCTTATAATTATTATATAATAGGCTTCCCTGAGTGACTGACTGACAGACAGCCTACAGCCCAGACAGCTTAAGATATAAACTTGAAATTTGGACCATAGGTACATTGTACAACGTAATGGAGCACTAAGGAAGAAAATTTTGAAAAATCGGTCTCTAACGGGGTAAAACGGACCCTTTTCGTTTATATGTAACTTTTTATACCCTGTACCGATTGACTTGAAACTTCGTATAAATGCTTTTCAATCAAAATAAAAGTTACGATTGTTCCTGTTTTTCCGAATTTCCCTTATCTAAGGGGTCAAATAAGATCCCAAAGTTGGTGAAAAAAGCGTCAATTACATCCAACCAGCTGAACAGTTATAGTTGAAATCTGGTATGAAGGAAGCACACAGTATGTTTCAATACGGGAACTAATAATATCCAGAAAAATCTATAGGGTTCCTTAGGGATAGCCAAAATTAATCAGTTTAGGCTACAGGCCAAACCGCTGCAGATATAAACTTAAAATTTAGAATGTACATTTATCGTACGACATAATGAAGCACAAAAATCGACTTCTTACGGGACAAAACGAGCCTTTTTCGTTTGCATGTAACTTTTTATTTCCCGTACCGATTGACATGTAACTTTGTGTAGATTCTTTTATAGCCATTTTGAAAATCAGTCATTTTGGGAAAAGTTGATTTTAAAATTAGTTCTAACTGAGCACAGTACAAAATAAGATTCAGTCCAAACAGACCGCAAGCAATAAAAAATATAGTTGTTCCTGTTTTTTCGAAAAATCCTTACTGGTCAGATACATCCCAAAGTTGGCGAAAAAATCATCGGTTACGAATGAAAATCAATATAAAGGAAGCAGACAACATGTTTCGATACTGGAACTATTATTATCCCGGAAAATCTACAGGTTTCTTAGGGATAGCGAAAATTAATCAGTTATAATCTAAAGCTAAGGTAAAACAAGTAAATGAATTCTAACGAAATTTGGTCTGACACGAGACAATAAGACTAATGACTAAGACTAAGAGAAATAAGACTAAGACTTAAAAAAAAATACTAAAGCCTTTTTGGAAGTCAATACAATTTAGTTTCAAAATAGCCCACCATTTTAACTAATAAATGAATATTGATCTCTTGGGAAAAGTCCCGGATTCCTTGTCCGCTAGACCAGTCGTAACCCTGAATAAGCGTAAAAATTACTTAATTGCGCTTTTTTTTAATAATGTAGTAAAGTATCTAGAATAAAATTTAGATTATGATTCATCCTTAAATGGAGCAAAATGGGTCCCTAATAGTTTACGATTTTTTTGGATTTTGTGAGCCAATAGTCTTAAACTTCGGGTGCATACGGGTCAATATACGTTCTTTACTATGGAATCAACCCTGAAAAGCGAAAATTACCTTTATGATAATAAAGGTAATTATAATTACCTTTAATTACCTATGTATGAAATAATACATTTTGTCGCGGTTCGATGACCTTTTTGTATTGAGCAGCTGATTTTATTCACGTGATTTCGGGGTTGGTACCATAGTAAACGTTAGTCAAATGATGAGTATAATAGCAACCTAGAACATGCCTGTCGTCAATATATACACTATGAGTTTCTCAAATAAAATATACCTACTAGAGTGCCATTTTTTCCTTCTGCCTGGGGTCCACATACGACACTGATTTTTCTCTACTGACGTAACTATACCTCAATAAAAAGGGTTGCCTCAATGTTTTCTATCAATAAAAAGCCAGTGGTGGGAAATTCCTTACATTGGTACTCGTACAATTATTATTATTCTGAATTAATTTCAAATTCGGGAAATATGAATGACTTGCTTAAAGCCCGAGCCTTACTATAAATGTTTTAAAAATTGTACCTACCTAAAACAATTTAGGTCAAACCGTGGGTTATTATTATTTTTGAATAAGTACTTGTCTGTAAAGCATGCATGCAAAGTTTCAAGTCATTCGGTACAGGGAATAAAAATTTAAACGAAAAGGGCCCGTTTTACCCCTTTACAAATCGATTTTTTCCTTAGTGCTCCATTACGTCTTACAATGTACCTTTATTCCAAATTTCAAGTTTATATATTAAGCGGTTTGGGTTGTTCCAAATTTCAAGTTTATATCTTAAGCGGTTTGGGCTGTAGGCTGTCTGTTAGTCAGTCACCCAGGGAAGCCTTTTACATAATAGATTAGGCAATAGTAGGTATAGGCGCACAAGATCACTTCACAATATAATAAGGCAAAGCTTAATTCGTTTAGCCCGTCGGTTGAGATTCCAATGCCGTTTTGTTTATTTTTCAAAGTGTTTAAAAAAAAAAGTTTGCTTGAGAGGTACGATGCTACAAACAGACATGTAGAACCAAATAAATACTAACACCTCAATATTATAGCCTTTGCTTTGTCGGGGATTAATAATGATAATGTTTATTATCCAAACTTAAGGACTATACCCACACTAGGGTGACCTGTGTTGTGGGCTGCAGGCTCGTCCACTTGTACCTACAAGATTGTGGTACAATAATAATGTAAAGTAAAAGTAAAGTAATCTATTTATGAAATAAAAATAAAAAAATATTTATAAACAATAAAAATAAACTTAACACTACACTAAAACACTAACTTAACATTATTTTACTTCTGTGACAACTCGGCTCCGTCTCAGCATAATGCCGGCTGCGAACAACCGGCGCTGATCTTCCGATGGCGCCGACAGGTGACGTCACACACGCGTCACGCTCAGTTACATACCATGATTTTATACATATATACATACATAAACTTGACAACGTATTTAGCGCAGAGGCAATTTAAAATATTATATAAATGATAAATAAGTGAAAACAACAAAATATTTTTTTACAAAATTATCACATGTAGAGACATGTTTTTTTTTAACATATAGGATTTGAGGTAAATAAATGAGATAGAGAATAGACAGATTAAATGGCACTAGTATCTGCTATAAGTGATTCTTCGCCCTTCTGATGATCGAGGATACATTTCTTAAGTTTTAGTCGAAAACTATGTATACTTTGCAGGTTCTTAATAGGCGGAAGAATATTGTTCCAGCATTTTGAAGCAGCATAGCGGAAACTACCTCTAAAAGCAGCAGAGCTGTGCCGTTGCGTCACTAGCTGCGTTGTACATTTGCGGGCTGGGTTACGGTTCGATTTCCATGACAACTTCCCATACAGATAACTTATATAACTAATGGTATCTTATTGTAAGTTAGATGTTATAAGTTGTGGGTGTAGGTGAGAGTGAGTGAACATGTGTGTGTACATGTATGTAAATGTATGATTAAAAAGTACGTACATACACTTCAATAATATTACACTTTACTGCTCCTTTACAGTTTTATTCATTGACGATGTGTCCGTACCACACTGTCCCCACACTATCTAGCTTACGAGATAATCATGAGGGGTTGATGAAATACGTGATGATGATTTAATGTGAGTAAACCTTCCACATATATGCAACTAACTTACCTATTTTTTTATTAACAGGCGCTTTAGAAGGAAAACTGAATAGGAAAATCGAAAAGTTAGCAGCGAACGACAAGAAAATTTCCATCCCAATATACCCGAGAGGCATGGTAGGTGGAACACTTCGGACCGTTGAGTTGTACATGAGCAGTCTGTGATCGCCTGTACACAACTAACGACTACATAATTATAATGAGTCTTGCTACGAGGTTTTTTACAAACAAAATCATTAGCCAATAACTCAAACTTTGAACTTTTTGTTTTTCAATTCAAAATTCAAACTCAAAAATTAAAAATTTAACTTATTGTTAAACTAATCTGATGCGCCTAAGCGCATTTTCTAAGTGCCAAAAGAAAACAACAAATACAAAAAATTGAATAGCAAAATACAAATACAAACAAAAAAATATAGTATTAGACTGTGAGGTCTCAGAGTCTTAATCGTGACTACCCCTTCACTAACCTATAGTACGTAGCTTAAGTAATTATACAGAATTATTGAGTTTGAATATGAGCATCTTCTGTTCAATATTGAGGTTGCTAAGATTTATAAGCATCGTGGTAAAAAGATTACAAAACGGCGCCAATATTTATTGGAATTGCGATTGCGCGCTTGCAGTAAACTCTCGCTTCTCGCCAATAACTTGCCAGTTGCCGCCCAACAGTGGACGTTCCATTGCTGATACTGATCATTGACATATTATGTAGATAATAAGACAATCTAATCATATCAAAGGGCGATTTCGCCAGAAACATACAGTAGCTAGTCGTTGACAGGGCCTGACGCTGGCAGGCGTGAAGGTGGTGGTGTGCGGCGCGGCGGTCGCGGGGGGCAGGGTGCGGCTGCGCGTGGTCTACCCGCACGTGGAGGTGCGGCGCGTGGCCGGCGTGGGCGTGGGCGCGGGCGCGGGCTTAGGGCCCGTCACGCTACAGGTGGACGCTTACGTGGTGCCCTACTCCGTGGGCTACCCCGTGCTCACTGACGGAGACCTCCAGCCGCTTAAACATAAATATTAATCACATATACGCGTAACAGCCCTCGACATAATGTAGCTACGAGTACAAAATAATCTTGTACACAACAGTTTTGGTAATGTCCTAATACTCTTTACAATAGAGGATCGCGTAAAAATGATAGACGCAAATGCATGAATTATATAAATTTATATTTTTTGTCTCTATGTAAAAATAAAATCATCTCCAGAGTTTAAATTACTTGTTTTTATGGTCCACAACAGTTTTCTCTTTGATAAACACGAGTTTGAATATCGATAACTACGGTGGACTGAACATTTTATCGCAAATTAAAATAATCCCATAAACCTATAGATAACTTTAAAATATTTATTTATTTTTGGTAAACAAACAGCTTTGTTTAGAAAATTTAGTTTGCTAGTATGACATAAAGAAGCCTACCTATTGATGTTTACAGTAGTAGTAATAAACGTTAGTAATAAACGTTATAAATTTATTTTGTGGGTGCTATACCAAGGTAGATCGCTGAAAAGCAAGAAATAAATATAAATGTTAAGATAACAGGAGATTAAAGTTAGTCATCACAGAAAAAAGTTGAGTATAATTATTAAGTTTTTGAATGCATTTTGTCTAGCAGTAAATAAGTCTAATAACTATAATTAAAAGTGTTACATACTCTGACAAAGTAGGAATTTTGTTTGTAATTGGTCGCACATGAATCAGCATGGAGCATGAGAAGGTTTCGTCTTGAAATGCGAGTAGGTATTTGAAGTTTTATTTTAGACAGAAGATCGCTACATTCGATTTTATTCAGTACTATGTTATGAAGGTAAGTTAAATCAGCTACCTCACGTCTACCTACATGACAGGGGAAGTAAATGATGGTGCTTACAACTTTCATAATAGTTTTTAATTTTTACTCTGTGCCAGAATAGGGCCTATTCTGTGCTCTGTGCCTGAAATTAATGAAACGCTGAAACTTCTTCTACTGAACTGTATGTAAACTGTATTTTCTCTATACTATCGATATAGAGTTCGTAACGCGTATTCAAAATCTGTGAGGCATATTCTAATTGGCTTCATACCAACGAACAGTAAAGAATCTTAAGCGATTTTAGAGTTTTGAAGTTTTTAGTTATACGTAATACAGAAATTTATAAGCAACAAAAATAAGAGGTGCGATAACAACAAAAAACATAAACAAAAACAACAATAATAAACCTAATATCCTTGTCACAAAATTGGTCCAAACTCAGCGTAATACTGGTTGCGCTTACGAGCAACCAGCGCTGGAGTTCTTTCCCACCGTCCACCTCCTGAGACCACCTGGGTGAACCGTAGTATTCTGTTGGAACTAGCAAGTGACATTACGCCCGAAATAATGCATATGAATCCTAAGATCTTCATCGCTTTCGCAGTTACGCTCTCAACATATTTGTCAAACAGAAGTTTTGAGACTAGTTTAACGCCGAGATCTTTGACATGATCAGTACGTTGCAGCGACTGCTGGTTTAGGTTGTAATTATAATGCAGAGCATGTCGAGGTCTGGTAAATGTGCTACAGTAGCTTTTACTAACGTTTAAATCAATTCTGTTGAGAAGGCAAATTTGTGTAATCGATAAAGGCCCTGCTGAAAAAGTTCGCAGCCAAGCGGGGAAACAATTTTCTTATATATTTTCATATCGTCAGCAAATAATAAGAACTTGGAATTTTTGAAGCACTAATTTATATCGTTGGTAAATGGTATAAATAGCAATGGTCTTAAATGGAACCCTGCGGGACACCCGATGGTATAATGGAGAAATTGTGAGGAAAACCCGTTTAGAACCACCGTTTGACAGCGGCTCCCCACGTACGAAACGAACCACTGATGGAAATCGCCGCGAATCCCTACCTTTAGTATTTATATTTATATCTGGACTTATATTTTGTATTTTTGTTAGTTTTAGTTTTGTTTGAGGAAGCAACCTAAAATATTCTTTACGGTTGTTATTAAAAGAAGGATGTTAAACACTTATAGCTTATGATAATACAGTACTTATTTTTTTACAATAGGTCAACTAGAATTTTATCACACTGTTGTCGATCTGTTCGACGGAAGCAAAGCCATTCACCTCGGTCTCATACCTCAGCCGTGTGCGGCCAATCGGGTCTAGCTCGGCTGCGGCACGACGTCCGAGAGGCGGCCCGGGGCCGAGCCGGCGGCCGACCGCTGCACTGAAGTTTGCGTATCTGAAACGAATTTCTAAATGTAAAACCGAGCGAGACAAAAATCATGTGTATCAATAAACGGAACATCAAATAAACCATTCATAGATGAAGCGATTTTCCGGGCGATGAGTCTCGCATCACGGCGCGTCAGGGCGGGCATATAGCGCGCGCGCGACCTCACCGCCGCACTGGCCGCCATGGCAGCGCCGCGCTCGTTGCTGCTGCTGCTGCTGCTGGGCGGTGCGCTGCTCGCCCGCGCCGACGTAGAGCGCCGCTGCACTGAGATCGTCGAGGGTAAGGCTCGATTCAGCGGCCGCCCCGGCACTATACCCGGTACTAACAGACCGTCGATTTCCGCAGGCACGCTGCTCGGCGAGCCGCTAGCGCTGGAGCCTATACTGGTGCCGCCCGGCGAGCGTCGACACAACCTCACCATTCCTGTCGCCGAGGTAACCGTCCACAGTGCAGACTATATTATTTCTCCGTGTTCTTAACCTTCTATTGCTCGACTCTTTAGCTTTAGTTATTCACAAATTTTCAAAACATATTTAGGACTCGTGGTTCTCAGAAGCCGTCATTAAAGCTTAATCTTGGTTTCTGTGTTTGCAGACGTGCGGCGCGGGCGGCGCGCGCGGGCTGGTGGTGACGGCGTGCGACGTGCTGCCGCCGCAGGTGGAAGTGCGCGCGCGCGGTGACGCGGAGTGGGGCGTCGCGCACGTACTGCGCCTCGGCCCGCTCTGGCTACCGCTGCTTCTCGAGCTCACGCTGTTCTGCGAGTCCGAGCCCCTGCCCCCCGTCACCGCCACCCCTGTCGCCACCCACGCCACCACCCCTGCGCCGAGCACCAGCACCCCCGCGCCGAGCACGGCGCCCGCCGGCCCGAAGCCGCCCGGGCCCGTGGTGGTGCCGGAACACTAGTGCCGCCGCCGCGCTCCGCCCGCGACACTGGCCGACCCGGCGATGCAGCCGTCCCCCTACGGTTGAGATCGTTTTACTTTATATAATTTATCAACATCATGCCATGCAAGACTTTTACTGCAGCCTCCGCAATATTGTTAACGGGAGAAACGAATTTATATAACTTTTTAATAAATGATATGCTCGTCATTTGTGATAAAACTGAACCATTATTTAAAAAAATCTGAATTAGGTGTATTTTTACAGTACCAATTATGTAATTAAACTGAGATGTTTTAAATAAAACTGATTTTAATTTCTTAAAATAGTTGATTACTATAATTGCATCAAATTGTTAGTATAATATCACAGAATAACAGTAAAGTAAAAGCTCGATTCCGTCGCCGACGGCAAACTACAGCTAAACGACAGCAAGAAGCTGTGTACGCTTTTTCCTAAAAGTCCGTAAAAATAAGTACAATTTTGCTGTCAAACAAATCCAACAAAAACAGTTTAGTCTAAAATGTTGCCAAGATAAGTAAGTTCGAGCTTAGCTCTACGGTTGTTTTGTTGTCAGAGTTTTAAGCCGCCTGACTTGGCTAAACTGTTAAAATTATCGGGACCTACAATTTGAAGTAACAGCTGAGCCACGGTAGCTTACAGTTGTAAGTCGGCACCCACGAACGCCTCCTTTCAAAGACTGACCGTACAGGAAGTTGCTTAACTTTGGTGTTGCCAAGAGGAGACTATAACTCGTACTATCAAAAAGCTACCAGATGTCACGTCGAGCCAGGCTCAACTCTACACGCTTTTGCTCTACAAGCTCTAACTTCATAAACTCTATACTCGTACTTAGTCAATATAAATGATGCAGCTCGGCTGTTTTGTTACTTTCATATGGACGAAAGAAGGTTTATTCGCTGTTATTTATTTCTTCGCTCTTTTGTAATTTAAAAGTTAGCTTGGAGAATTGGCGTGTAACCGCAACGATGCCACGCAATAACTGCAACACGGTCTTCTTTAAGCGTCCACTCCATATTAAAAAATGAGTAAAATTCTAAAAAGCATACATTTTTATTTTCATGAACAATTCTAAATTCGAATTCAATAAACTTTTTGGCCAGCATTCTAAAAGAAAAGTTTTTATTGTGTGACAATACTTATGACCTGACTAGGTATATAGGTATACTCAACCACATACGATTGAGTCCTAAGTTTTTTTAATCAATGAATTAGCCAATATTTTAGTCATTTAAAATATTGACTCTAGATTTGTATTAACTTAAAATTTGTGTCAAAACTAGAATCATTATGGGTGTTTATGTTATCTCGCTTGCATAACTAAATTGCACCCATTTAGTTATGCAAGCGAGATAGGAAGAACTTTTGGATGTTCTCTTTATTGAAACTATAGTAACACTAGCAATTGTAAAAAAAAAAAAACAACGTCTAAAGTTCTATTAAATATCTTCTATTAAATAGTTACCACCTAAAAATTATAAAAAGTGGTCGATACGCCCTGTAAATTCCAACTTCTGAATTGTAACAAGGGCATCACTACATTCATCGTACTTTACTTATGTAAGTTTTGGGCTTACTACACTATCCTAACTTAAATTAAAAGGACACAAATAATTTATAAAGTAAAATGAACACCCACAATCGTTTTTATAGAAGATTAGCGCTTCGCCCGCGTTGTCTTAGGCCCTTAGGCGGTCTGGCCAATATTGTTTTGATAATTATTAGCCCGCGGTTTAGCCCACGATATTTTGTACTACATTAAAATTTTTATAGCCTCCGGTTTAGCCGGAGTTCTTTAGTTCTTCATTAAAATTATTATAAGCCATTGTATATATAGCTCACGGTTTGGCCCGCGTTGTCTTAGTACTTACTGAAAATAAGATTTGCCGCAATTTGGCCAGAATTGTTACGTCCTTACTTAAAACGACTATAGCCCGTGGTCTGGCCCTCGTTTATTTGTACTTTCTTAAAGTGACAATAGTCCGCGGTTTGGCCCACGTCGTTTTGGACTAGTCATTATTTCAAGAAAGAAGTTAATCGCCAAATCCAACTCGGTGGGGCAGCGTTCGGAAAATTGCAAATAGTCTTTTTTCTGACATACCTCAGTGCCTCTAGTCGAAATTTTTCGACCAGTGTGTGTTGCCACTGATGACTTATAGTACAGAAATGTGGTCTCTCACTATGGGCCTTATTATTAGTAAGCTCCAAGTGCCCCAACGAGCTACAGAGCGGGCTATGGTCTTAGTTTCTTTACGAGATCGTATCAGGAATGAGGAAATCTGTAGAAAAACCAAAGTTATCAATATAGCCCAGCGGATTGGCAAGTTAAACTAGCAGTAGGCAGGGCACATACGTCGCAGGACTGATGACTGATGAGGTTGAAAATTTATTTCATTAAGACCTCAGGATTGCGCGGGATGCAAGCCGCTATCAACCGGTCTTATTGGAGATTGTTAGGGGAGGCCTATGTCCAACAGTAGAGGTCATATGGCTAAAATGATGATAATGACGTGTGTTATGTGATAATGATGATGATGATGATGTGCCCTATGTGCTAATTTGTGGAATTTTCTTCTTCTATACCAATAACTTTTTGTTTTATCACAAGTAAGCAAGTTATCACGAGTAAAAAAGCAACCGAGTAAGATGTAACTCACACTTTCACACATGTTAGAAACTAATTGCACTGAAAATCAAGGGTGCATAAGGGATAATTGTATTTTTTGCGAAATCAAAACGGCGTAAAAGCCAGTTGATTCATTGTTACATCTTAACTGTTTTGAGTACGATTGTGATACGCCCAACTCACTAAAGCGCTATGATTAAATTGTATTTATTTTAAAACTTGATTAGGGCGTAAAAAAACGGGGGTACAAACCATTTTTTTTACAATATTGAAACTTTGAATATTATACAAATCGATAAGAGCGTGAAATTCTGAACAATATTGCATTAATGAGTCATTTTCGTTATAAGAGGCTTTTATGATCTTTCTACTCCAAGGGCCCAAGGTATAGATATATAATATTTTTTATTTCTAAATTCTAACCCTATAGAATTATCAAAATAACATTACCATTACAAATGGCATGGTTAAATCTATCGAAAAACTTGATACCGCGATCTAGACATAGCGCCTCGCGACACTAACGCCATCTAGTGGAGTATGGGTTATCTAAATTTTACAATTATTTTGTCAACAGTACTAATTATCAATATTTTTTAGTTTTTAGATATTTTCCTTTGTGTACGGCTGATTCTACCTTCGTGCCAAATATCAAGTTTCTAGGTCATCTGGAAGTGGGTTAGGTTTTTAATCTATAAGTCAGTGAATCAATCAGTGAGTCAGTGAATCAGTCAACGAAACACCGATTTTCAAACCCTGATAATCAAACTCAAACTGTTACTGAATATATCAGTAATGAGCAAAATTTATAAAATTTTGGATTGTTGATGAGCTAAGGGATTAATGTGGAAAACATGTATCTAGGTTAATTAGTTTTCGAGTTGTGATGGGGTCAAAAGTAGCTCCAAATGGTTCGTGTAATATTACACACGGCCGCTGCGTCGCCAGTTTTCTTCGAACACATGGCTGGTCTAGATATTGAGGGTACTAAATACGCTATTTGAGCACATTATCATGTTTTATTGCGCGATAAGTCCTGTTTTAATATAGTAGGTGAAGGTACTATTTTTTTTTCAAAATGTGTTTTGGGACCGAGCTGCCTTCGTCCGTGGGTAGGAACCCTTTTAATTTTTTGTCCCCCACACGTGGACCTGGATGGTGCTAACCAGGCAGCAACCATACTGGTGGTAGGCTATAGCCGCGGCGAGAGACCACCCACCAGACCAAGCCGCGCCGCCAAGCGACTGTCTCGAGCTCGTGTTCCGGCGCAAAGTCTAGTGACGCCATTCTGGGAGTCGGGTCGGAATTGAATTATAATTATAATATTTACATTTGAGAGGTACCTATATTTTTATTTTCATTGACATTTATCTCTGTATTTTTTGACATTTGTTTAATAAATAAACATAATTATGTTTATTTCTCTCTCAAGTCAGCACTCGCACTCTCAGGTCTGCTCCCCATTGACCTGCGAATCCAGGAAGCGGCAAGCCTGTACAGAGCGAAGAAAAACTTGTCCCAAGAATATCTCCCACCAGAAGTGGAGCTCGAACGAAATGTCAGCTACCTGGACCAGCCACACCCGTCCACTCAGACATCTGTCGAGTTCGAGCTTCTAGAAAACACCTCAAATCTGCCCGATGGACCCCAAATCTATACAGACGGTAGCAAGATTAAGGGTCAAGTCGGTGCAGCTCTAACCTGGTGGGAAAATGGCAGGGAAGTCAAGTATTCAAAATTCAAGCTACACCCCGAATGCACAGTCTTCCAATCGGAACTTTATGCTCTTTACCGAGCGACTCAAATGGCGGCTACAAGCGGAATCTCTGAGGTCAACATATTGAGTGACTCACGATCTTCACTCGAACTGCTTCGGAACCCCAAAACGAGTCATCCTTTGGCAAGGAGAATAAAGGAAAACATTGGAATGATAACTGCAGAGGGGAGATCTCTTCGTCTTTTCTGGCACGTGCTCATTGATTGCCCCAGATTCTCGGCTGCACGACATGACCTCGAAATAATGATAGACAGAAATCTAGTGGTCTCGGATCTCCATAACATCTTAGCAGATCCAAAAAGTAGACAATTTCTTCTGTCCTTCATGGAGAGGTCATTCAGAATAGCGGCCAAAAGAAACTCTACTCTTCACTCCAACCAACAAAACATTCCAGCTGCAACACTTCCCACTGCAACACTTCCCACTACCTTACCATCCCGCACTACGTTAATACTTTCCACTATACATAACATCACCATACTTCCTTCCACTCTAACACTTGATCCCATTCCGACACACTTAACACTCACACAGTCCACTGAAGCGACGCAGAGCGCAATTCCCGTCCGAGAATTACCACCCTCAAAAAGCGTAACCATCGATAAAATTCTGGAAAACGCGGAAAAGGGGGCTCCTGGGGTTCGTATTCGTGGTGTGGCTCTCTTCATGGACAGCAACAGAGAAAGATTCGGAATAAGCTTTTGCCAAGTCAGGGCCCGGAAACGCGTCCGCTTGTCACCAGGACTAGCATGTCTTCTCAACGGGAGCACCGCCAAAGTAACAATGAAGCGGAAATCCTACGACGCTATGCCAGTGTGTGAGGCAGGCGGCCACCAATTCCGACTGGTGAGATCGAAAAACAAAACGATTGCACTAGTCGAGTGGGGCGTCCAGTCACCTTTCACGCAGGCTAGCTCATTGCTTGAACATCTTAGCATACAAGGAGACAGTCCCCGGGTGATAAGCGTGGATGCGATGGTGGTTGAACGATTAAAAGCTGAAGCCGTAGACCTGCTGGGTTGTATCAAAGCCTCTGAACACCACGAGGTTGTCGTATATGAGGACAGAGGAGAAAATCTGAGTTTTCTGAAGTTCCCAAGTAACGACCCTAATAATGCAACAGACAGCTGGGGCCATCCCATTCCAAGTTCAGCCACCCTATCTGGTTCAGAAAGAGCAGAGCTTAAAGCAGCTTCTGAAGGAACTGTATTCCGCCCAAGTGGTAACAGTGGCACTATATCAGGTTTTTTCAGTGCTGCAGCGCAGAGTTTGTTCCGATTCACACCCAAAATTCCACCTCCACAGACAGCGGTGACCTCGAGAGTGGTTTCACAACCTCAGGTAACCCGAACGAGAGCCGACATGGGACAGGTCGATTCGCCCCGTTATATCTTGACCTCGGCCCCGCGAGACCACGCAAGAAACGCCTTTATCGAATACCTGGCCTTATTGAGAGCGATAAAACTTGTCAATCTCAAGAACTGCGACAACATTCTGGAGTTCTTTAGGCTAGGCGGTCCGGTAAGTGAGAGTCTACTAAAATCGAGACTCGAAGAGGCAGAAGCAGCCATATACAATAACGTCACTTCCCAAGTCATCAGAGGGACCATGAAAGGACAGCATATGGCAGCTTACAGTGCAGAAAGTGGTTTCGTGGAGCTGAATGAGAGAGAGACGGAACGAATAGGAAGACCGAAATACGCGATACCATCGAACGACCCAATTGTAGTCACCGCCAAGTGCACCAAGATAATGCTGGACGACAGAATCCTTGAGATGGCTAAAACCATTGAAAAAGGCTCGGACGTCGAGGCAGGCTGGCAAAACTGGGTGGTACCAAAGATACAATGGGTCAACGGGGTTGAGGCAAGACAACATGGGTGATTCGACACTTTGATGTGGACGGGGACGCTATCATCACTACAACAACAGAGGCAGCAAAAGACTTGAGAGAAAAGCTATCGCACAGAATAGGAGATTTGGTAAAATCGAGAGTGCGAACCATGGCTTCATCCCTCGTCAATGGTTTTGGAAAAGAGAGCTTCAGCCGCCTTTTGGTGGATGAAGCTCTAATGAACCACTTCGGAGCCATAATAATGGCTGCAAGGCTGTCTGGTGCTAGCGATCTTGTCCTCATTGGAGATGTCAATCAGCTGCCTTATATCGACAGAGAAAATCTCTTCGAGATGAGGTACCATCGCCCGACCCTGGTTGCAAACATTACCCAGGAGTTGCTCTGCACACATAGGAACCCAATGGATGTCGCGTATGCGTTGAGGGAAATATACTCAGGTATATATTCCTCAGCTCCCCGTATTAGGTCTCTTGAGCAGAAAAGGTTCAAGGGGGCTCAAATATCCAAAACCCTCTCCAACACCCTTTTCTTAGTGCATACACAGGAAGAAAAGGAGATCCTCACCAGCCAGGGTTATGGAGAGGGCGCAGGATCACGTACCCTTACCATCCACGAAGCTCAGGGACTAACGTACGAGTCGGTAATCGCCATCAAAACTAAGCCTGGAATTAAGCTACACCAGAGCGTGTCACACGCTGTCGTTGCATTATCACGGCACACTGGAACTTTCATTTACTACGCCGACGACATCGAAGATGATGCCATAAGCCGATTCGTGCGGCGAGCATCCTCCGCGTCATTGAGGGCCATCAAAGAGTACAACCTGCAGATGGCCATCAGAGATCGGAACGAGGCGGTAATGGAGGCTCTGGGCCGGGAGGAGGCAACAGAGTTGTTATAGAAGGACATGGGAGTGATCACAAGCAGAATTGAAACCACCGAGTAACACAGAGTCGTAGCCTCGGACTCTGCAAATGATCGCTTTCACAAAATAAATCATAGCAAGTGTGTAATATCTAGAGTTTAGCATTGCGTGCATGCCTTGAGCATTCATTCTCGCCATCGATGGCTCCTTCTTGCGGCGGCGTCGTGTGTCGGGTCGTTCTCTTCCCTAAAATATGGTCGAGGAGAGCGATGGCTGGCACATGCGTCACACTCGTGATCGGGTGCTGCATGCGGGTCGCCGGTCTGCTTGTGGCATTCACGCAATGCACCGAAACTACTAACTTAGGCTAAAATTTAAACTAACCCATCTCTATTGTAGGTACTAACTCTTTTTGTACAGTAAAATCGAATATTTGAATATTTTAGTAAACAAAAGGCACAGACCCTGGAGTCTGTGGTTTGTAATTTCCCAATAAAAAAAAAAAAAAAAAAAAAAAAAAACATAATTATGCTAATAGCTCAAACAAACATTAATTATAATTATTGTAATTAATGTTTGTTAATTTTCTAATGACCTATTAGCATAATTATGTATTATACAAACGCTTGTAAGCTTATCAAAGTGGGACCTAGAGGACATTTATATATGTATTAAATTATAACAACTTTGTTACCAGGCCCACGACTAGACGACTAGTCGAGGAGGGCAGCGGGATCCGAGGCACGGTTTGTCGCTGGCCGACCGCAGATAGTAGAGGGCCCAAGTAGTGAGCTAGCCACTCACAAAAGGCTGCCCCGCCATCTGTCGAAAAATCCCAGGGATGCGCCATCGTGCCGGTTGGCGACCGGACGAGAGGGCCCGATGGACATCCTTGGGGGGGCTCGGGCGTCCCCTCGGTCTCCAGGCTAGTCTACCGTGGATGTGTGTGATTTTTGTGTTGTACCACTGAATCTGCAGAGTGACGTCTCGTTCCACTTCCGACTTTCTTCCTACTTTACTCCGCCATTAACCATGAGAAACACTAGAAGAAAAAGAACGTGTACACAGCGGCAGCACTCCCTCTCACTTAAAGTGCACCTGTGCAATACTCGGGGCCTGCACTCCAATCTCACGCCTGTCCATCATCATCTCGAGACAGATCGTCCCCACCTATTGATTCTCACGGAGACGCAGATTGCTGGTCCATCCGACGTGTCGTATCTATCCTACCCAGGGTATTCTCTGGAGCATCTTTTCAAACCACGTGCGGGTGTATGCGTGTACGCCCGAGATGACATTTGCTTTCTGCGCCTTCGTAGGTTTAAAGACCCTTCATTTTCCGTGCTCTGGGCTTTGGCGGACACTGGCGTAGAGAAAATTATCTACGCCTGTGTATACCGATCACATAGCGGAGACCAGGAGACGAGCAGACTCACCGAATACCTTAGTGAGGCGGCGGATGCTGCTCAGCTCAGCTACCCTTCGGCCCAATTAGTGATCCTGGGGGATTTTAATGGCCATCATAAAGAGTGGCTTCACCCATACCTGGACACAAACCATGCTGGGCTTGAGACGCGCAAGCTTGCCTTGACACTTGATCTCACCCAGCTGGTTCAAGGCGGCACACGGGTACCTGATGTTGACTCGCACACGGCCTACTGCTTGGACCTTCTGCTGACTATCGATCCAGACCGTTATTCAGTGGCGATCTCCCCACCGTTAGGTACATCTGACCACTGTCTCGTGAAATCTGTATCCGTCTACTGCCCATCAGACCCCAGTCCCAAAGGGCCACGGCGCGTGTGGCGGTACAAGTCAGCAGATTGGGATGAGATGCGGTGTTTCTTTGCTTCTTATCCTTGGCAGCCTGTTTGTTTTTCTTCCGATGATCCTTCTGCGTGCGCGGATGCCGTGACAGATGTGCTTCGTACCGCCATGGAATACTTCATTCCATTTTCGGACGTGCCTCTGTCTAGCAAAGCTCGGCCCTGGTTTGGGCCTGAATGTGGACGCGCCGAAGCGCAAAAGCATCAGGCATACCTGGCTTAGGTCGATGCTCGAAACCGTAAGTTGAAGGACGTTCATCTGAGGAAGAAGGCATACAATAGGGCTGCTAAGTCCTGCAAAAAGGTTATGCGGAGGGCTCGCTTTGACCATATTAGTCGAATAGGAAACAAGCTTGCTTCTTACCCTGCGGGTAGTAAGGCATTCTGGTCCCTAGCTAAATCGGTTGAAGCGAACTTCTGCCGCCCCTCACTGCCTCCGTTGCTGAAACCCAATGGTTCACTGGCCCATACCGCGGTGGAGAAAGCAAATTTATTTGCATCTCAATTTGCTGAGTCTTCGCGTCTAGACCCCGGTAGTGCGAGACCTCCAACTTTGCCAAACTGTGACACCGTAATGAGTGAAATACACATCCGGCAAAAGGAGGTCCTTAAAGTTCTCCGCAGTCTTGATGTGAACAAAGCCAGTGGCCCTGATGGTATTCCGGCCATTGTATTGAGGACTTGTGCGCCTGAGCTGTCGCCTGTGCTGACTCGCCTCTTTCGCCTATCTCTGAAGACAGGTCAAATGCCCAAATCTTGGAAGCTTGCTAACGTGCAACCTATACCCAAGAAGGGCAGCCGTGCCGACCCTGCCAACTACAGGCCAATTTCGATCACGTCTATACTCTGTAAGAGTATGGAACGTGTTCTAAATAACAGGCTCCTGGCCTACCTGGAAGCGAATGACTTACTCAGTGACCGCCAGTACGGCTTTTGCCGAAACCGGTCTACTGGGGACCTTCTAGCGTACGCCACACACATCTGGAGTGAGGTCATGGAGAAGCACGGGGAGGCGTTGGCTGTCTCCTTGGACATTTCCAAAGCTTTTGATAGGGTCTGGCACGAGAGCCTTATTGGGAAGCTTCCATCTTACGGCCTGCCTGCTGATTTCTGCACATGGATATCTGATTTCTTGAGGAATCGGTCGACACGAGTTGTCGTTGATGGCTGCTCGTCAGACCAAATGGCTATCAATGCCGGTGTTCCTCAGGGATCTGTGCTCTCTGCGACACTCTTCCTACTGCATATCAATGATCTGCTTAAGCCCGGGATCTTTGGGTACGCAAATGACAGTACAGTCGTGGAGAGCTACACATCCGATGCAAGAACCAGCGGGCCACAGATCGAGTTATACAGAGAGGCTATGGTCGAAAGGCTCAACTTGAGTCTGCAGGCGGTATCCGACTGGGGTGATGCTAACCTGGTCAAGTTTAATGCCACAAAGACTCAGGGCTGTCTGTTTTCGGCCAAAAAGAGACCCTTTGAATTGTCTCCCGCTTTCCGTGGTGTCTCCGTTCCGGTAACTGACAGCTTGGAACTATTAGGCGTTTCTCTCTCATCTTCTCTTAACTTTGGCTCTTACATAGAGTCCAAAGCCCAATTAGCCTCCAAAAAACTAGGTGTTCTCTCTAAGGTGAGACGGTATTTCACACCTGAGCAACTGCTTAGTCTTTATAAAGCACAAGTCAGGTCTTGCATGGAATACTGCTCTCACCTTTGGGATGGCTTTGCCAAATATCAACTGGAGGCTCTGGAGTCGATTGAGAGGCGAGCCAGGAGGCTGATTGACAACGACACCTTGACCAAGACGCAGCTGCAAAGTCTTGAGCATCGTCGCAAGGTAGCGTGTTTGTCGGTCTTTTACCGGATACACTTCTGAGAGTGCGCCAAGGAGTTGCACAATCTGGTCCCCCCTGCCCCTTTCTTCTATCGTACGGCTAGACGGACGCGACCAAAGCGTCACCCTTTTATGGTGGATATTCCGCGCGTTAGAACCAAGCGTTTCGGATCCTCATTCCTCATACGAACAGCCGGAATGTGGAATGCTTTGCCTGGGTCTGTCTTTCCGTTAAAGTACAACGTGAGTGTCTTCAAATCCCGAGTAAATAGGTATCTTCTAGGTAAGCGTGCTACACCCTAGACCGCACATCTGCTTAACATCAGGCAGTGTGTAGTCAAACGCAAACCTATTCGAAATAAAAAAAAAAATAAGTCGCCCAATAGAGGAGAACAAACATCCGAATAGATGAAAGACTATTAAAGGCTATAGATGAAACGGACAATAATGCGACTTGTTTTGTTGGGACCGAGTCCAAAACTCTGAATAAAGAAAGAAAAGTTACCTTGGACAAAATGATGTTTTGACAGTATCAACGCAGAGATCGCATGGTGAAATCCCTTAATGGAAAATGGCTGATAAGAGATTTATTGGAACCAAACGAATGTACATTTTTATAAAAATAAAGATTTTTAATTGGAATTTGCGTGAATAAATTTAAAATTAGGTATAAAAATACATAAACAACACTCTGATACAATTATAAAAACACGAGGAAATTTGGTCCACTTAGTCTGTGACAAATGAAATAATAACATTAGGCACGCAATGTTACGGTGGACCATATGGAATAATATCTGCATGCTTATTCTGCACACCGGACGCCAATCAATGATTTGAAGAAACCACCTGCTAGAGCTTAATGTTTGAGGCGACACTTGATGCGCTTACCATATTCCTACTTAGCCTCTACTAATTCCCATTTCATGAAAAGTAGTACCCTGATAAATAATAATATGTTATCTGTTTATCTGTTAATGTAAATAGAGCCACACGAAAACAACAATAACTTTCCTTTCGTTAACAATCTCAGCCGAAGGCCTCGGATCGTTTGTGATTAGCTCATGACACTACTGACTATTGAATAAATTATAAGAGCATGTGTTGCATTACATACGCCTATGCGTTTAATTACTTATAAGGGTTCCGTACCTCAAACGAAAAAAACGGAACCCTTATAGGATCACTTTGTTGTCCGTCTGTCCGTTTGTCCGTCTGTGTGTATGTCAAGACTCTTTATCTCAGGAACGCGTAAAGAAATCGAGTTGAAATTTAAACTGTAAACGTTAATCTATGGTATCTTGCAGTTGTGTAAAAGAAAAGCTTCTCAGTTATCGTTTAAAAAAGTTAGAGCCGTTTATGTCGTAAAAAATCGCATATTTCGACACTCTCAAAAATCAAAACCTACAGGGTACTTCTCGTTGACATAGAACTATGAAATTTGGCGAAGAGCATTGTTTCAGAGTACAGATATAGGAATAAATCTGAAAACTATACATTTTTATTTAAATCACAAAAAAATTGGTCCTCAAAATTCACAAAATATTGGTTCAAAATTCAAAGGGAGTAAATCGTATCATGTAAGGTATCATATAAAATAACTTCATTAACACATCCTAAAACAGGTTTTTAATTATTTTAACAATACCTTTGTACGGAACCCTCGATGTTCGAGCCTGACTCGCACTTGTCCGGTTTTTTTTTGTTTAGAAAAACTAGTTTCACCATTTGAATTTCTTTTCACACATTACGCTATTTATGAAACTGATTACTAAGATATCATATTTAAGGGATTTTATATTTAAAATGAGATTGTGACAGAGTTGATGGTTGGATATGAGACGAATCGGCGTGGTGCGGAGCGCGCGGCGCATTACACGCGGTGCAGGCTACAAAGGGCGCGCGGGCGCGGGCGCGGCGTCACTCGCTCCGGCGCTCCGCCCGCCGCAGCCGCCCCGAGCCGTGTCCGTCGCAATCATGACCAAATGCTTCCTGCTGTTGGCGGCCCTAGTGTCGCTGCAAGTTTCTGCGGAAGAGCCAGAGAGGTGTACATATGGCGCTGCAGGTTTGTTTAAAATATCGCCAATTTAATAATGAAATGTCCATTATGAATTGTAATAATGGCTATAGATACATCTTCTTCAGGTTATCCAGATTTAATCAAAAACATAAATGTGAAATTGGAGCCACCAATAAAATTTTGACTGCCTCGGTAGTTCAGTGGTTAGTAACCCTAACTTCTGGGTCAAAGAAAAAGCCAAATCAAATCAAGAGCTTGAATTACATAAATAAATCTCTTTAGAATCTTGTAGGTATATTCTTGTGGCTAAAATTTTAGGATTTTTTACATAACACTTGGCCCCCGTGTTTGGTGGCGAAACTTTCGCTCCCATTTCACATTTACGTTTTTGATAAGATATCATTACTTTTTGTTCAAAAATATTTATTAGTTGCATCATGATTATCCTAGTGCACTTGTCTCTGAAAAAGTTATCCAGTTTTAAATTACTATCACAAATAGCATGGTTCATCCATCGAAACTCGGAGCATTGGTTTGGTAAATTGTACAATTACTTTGTTAATAGTACTAGTTAATTATCAATAATTTTCATTTTTTAGATTTTTTCCTTTGTACATGCCCTCTAGCCTACGTTGGTGCCAAATATCAAGATTCTAGGTCATCTGGAAGTGGGTTAGGTTTTTGATCTATATGTCAGAGAGTGAATCAGTAAATGAAACACGAGTTTTTAAATGTTGATATATCATTAAATGTTTGAGCAAAATTTATGAAATAGCATTTTAAGCTTGTTCGCCTTAGCTTGTTAAGAACCCTACGTTCTTAACGGATTCGTTCTTAAGAGATTTTAATAAATATGCCAAATTTCACGTATATAGGTTAACCCTAACTTACTAACCTTATTTTCGAGTAACGCTATTACTAAACTTTCGACTCTCAGACTACTGAATAAAAATTGTGTCTCTAATTTTGCCGTACCTACACGCTTTTCTGGTTCGGTCGAAAGATAGCTGATTTTTTTTTATTTCAATTAGGTTTGCGTTTAAATACACACTGCCTGATGTTAAGCAGATATGCGGTCTAGGATGTAGCACGCTTACCTAGAAGATACCTATTTACTCGAGATTTGAAGACACCTACATTGTACTTTAACGGAAAGACAGACTCAGGCAAAGCGTTCAGCATTCTGGTATTTTGTATGAGGAATGTGGACTCAAAACGCTTGGTTCTAACGCGGAGGATGTCTACCATAAAAGGGTGGTGCTTTGGTCGCGTCTGTCTAGCCGTACGATAGAAGAAAGGGGCAGGTGGGACCAGATTGTGCACCTCCTGGGCGCAACTCCTGGAAACTACTGATGTTGAAGTTGGTCATGTCCAGCTTCTATCTGAGTGCTAGAAACTGGTAATTGTAACATATCATGTCATCGTCATTTGTCCATGGCCGCAACATGGAACAAAAAAAAAACACGATCAAACGAGTTATCTTTTTCTGTCTGATAACTGGTGCTGAATATCCATTAGAGATTCAGTATCAAAATAAGGAAATAACTGCAGAATGTTCTCTTTGGTATAACAAATAATTAACCGTAAAACCAAAATAAATTTCAAACAAATAAAGCACTGTAAAATATTAAAATACAGTGTTAAATTAAAAAATAATATAAACAGCCATTCAAAAACATTTTATATTACATATAATAACAAAAATGTTAATCCTGTTTCATAGCAAATAATAATAATAAATTATATTTTACAAAAGTATAACAGTGTTAGATGTTATGGTATGACTAAAATTTCGTCTCCCATACGACGATTCTGTAAAATATCCAGATCTAATCACCATGCAACCGTAATCAGTGCACTTGGTTCACTTTCGATATAGATTAAGAAGGTACTGAGCATCCGGGGATTATCAGGGACAGAGAACATACCTAAACACCAAAACAGTGGGGTACGCGTAGTCTCTCAGACGAATGGTTAGTGCTCTAGGGTTAAATAGTTTTCCAGTTGTAAGGGGGTCAAAAAGAGCTCCAAATGGTTCATGTAATATCACACACGGCCTGTGCGTCGCCAGTTTTCGTGTGCCTGTGCGTGTCCAGATACAAACTTATCAATTGATCATAACGGATTAACAGACTCACCCTTCTAGTCCACTTGTATAAAAACTGTACGTACTGTACTGTACCGGCTTTTTTAAAACCACCGCTGAACATATACCTAAACAAGGAGGGTGATTGTAAAATAACGATTGAGTCAAATCAGGTCACCAGAGCAACTACGTGGCTGGATCCAACAACCCATTAGCCGCAGGACGTACACTGATGGATGTATAGGTACGTAGGGCTTCCCTATAGTTTCAATAAGCCCGATCGGAAGCGTCTGTCGGAAGATAGTTGGAAGGTAAACGGGCTGTACAAGCTGTTCATAGCCTGTGGTGTCGGTTGTTGCAGGCGACCTGGTGGGGCGCGAGATCTTCGTGAATCGCAGCGCGCTGCAGCCACTCGGCCGCCGATACTACAACTATGACGTACCCTCATTACCCGTAAGCTGCTCAATTTTACGTCTGCACATTATGCCGGCGGCACAGCTGACTAGTTTTTGCTGAGCGGGCATGTTGCCGGCATGCGACATAATCGGGCCGCCAGCACAGTGTGTAGAAGTTTTTATGCGTAGTATTAGCCAGGCGATAAAAGCGGGCGGTATGTTGCAGGGGTGCGCGCTAAACGGCGTGTCGGCGCGCGTGTGCGACCTGTTCCCGCCCGCCGTGGCGGTGGAGGGAGGGCTGGCGCGCGTGCGCGTGCGCCGCCTCGGCCCGCGCCTGCGTCCACTGCGGCTCGACCTCTGGCTCTACTGCGATGAACTAAACTAGACGTCTCCTTCTCTCCTCCCACATCCGAAATCGAAAACTCGGCTCTCAGCTGACGCCACACGTCATCTGATAAATAATCCGCCCTTGTTCTACACAAAGTTACGTACACTTTTTTTAATTATTGCACGTTCTGAAAGTAATTAAACAGACCACGTTGCCCGCGCCAGGCCGCCGCCGTCGCGGTCTGTCAACGATAGCGCCGCAGTGTCATTTTCTCAAATCTAGCAGAACTGCGAGCAAACAGCGGCTGATCAATACACTCATAAATTTATCTTTCTGAAAATTATATCTACGACTTCACAAATTTTTGTATCCCTTATTCTAAATATTGTAGAGAGTAAGATATACGCAGAATTTTACTGTGTGAATTAAAATTCAAAATAGAACTAAGAATTTTACATAAATATAGAATTTTTCGATTCGTTCACTCGTTTCAGCCATAAGAAGACATCTCCACATGATGATGTCTCTGACACTAAACTAAGTATAGCTTGTCATATGGCTGCACGAGACTGATATACTGTTGTTACGAGATAGGTTCTTGAGGCAGTCAAAGTCCATTGACGGAAATAGGTCCCTACATTTTTTTTTCATTAATTTTTGGTTATTTAGAGTGAAAATAGCTTTGTGCTTGTATTGTTTGTTGTATTGACAGGCATTAAAATAAACTATCATAGTTTTCTTCAAGATCATGATACACTTTATACCTATACGATATGGAAAAAATACCTAGTGAATAGTCGCGTCTACGACACGATTATTTATGGAAGTGAATGTTTATGGCCGCTACGCTACGAGTATCTGCCTTCCTAATTGTCTTTGGTGCTGCGATAAGATCTACGATCCCGATACGTAGATTGCTACGGTATCCGCTACGAACTCTGCTACGATTTTCGTTTAGTTCCTATTTTTTTGTATATAAATGTAATTTAGACCTGAAATAACTCGTTGTCTAAGAAATAATAACAGAAATGAAATGCACAAAACCGATCCAGTCAAAAAATGTGCAGACCCCACTTAAGTGGGGGCAGGAAAATGATGATGAAGCGCACTAAACTGCGAGCGTAGCCGCGTGTCGTCTGTTGTAGGTGGAAGTACGTTGGTAGATTGCACGGCGTGCGTTCATTCCGGGTTCATTAGAGCACGCACCGGCCGCGGCGCGCGCCGGCAGCCATTGTTCCATTGTGGAGGCGCGAGCGATCTGTGGAGCCTTTGTAATCAACGCTTGGCTTCGGCCACGTCGTACTTCGTCGCAATACGCAAAAACGTCTGAGGAGACGGAAGGGGGTTTCCGACGCACGTTTGTATGCTTTATGTATTCATTAATTTCGAGTCAATGGCTAGACTTATTTGCTTTACGTCTCAGACCAAATAAAAAAATCAAGACAGAACGTCGTGAACTGACAAGTGACGTCGGTTTTTTATACATGTGGTGAGTGCGTCGTTGTTGCGCCGTCATAGTTCGATTGACGATCCAAGGCGTAGTTTCCTTGTACGTGTGTGTGTGTGTGTGTAACTGTGTTTGTAAACGGTGAGGCGTAGTTTTGCCGACCTCACTCGTTTTGTTCACAATGTTCTGTCTAATTATTTTTTTTTGGTTTGATCTTTACTTATAATACTGAATGACATATTTGACAAATACATATTGCGCCCGATAACATAAATAAACGTAGGCACAATGAGTTCTACTAGTTATTAGGCATAGATTTTCCTTACAACACCATTAAAAGCATGACGCTTAAAAACAACGTCCTAAAATTATTTTTAGATAGTGTATTGAAGATTATTACTATGAATATGGTGAATGATGCGTTATCAATATTTTTGTATGGAAATATTGTACTTTGTCTTTATTGCTTCATTTAAGATATTGTAGAGGGGAGAAAATAGTGGCCTGAATGTGAATAATATCGTAACGATATCATTCACATTCAGGCCACTATTTTCTCCCCTCTACAATATCTTAAATGAAGCAATAAAAACAAAGTAAATTGAGTGTAAATTGACAAACAGTTTAGTGTGAAAGTAGTTGAAACTGCAGCGAGCGATGCACGAGCCGCACGCGGCGCGGCGAGCTCCAGTAGCTCATTGTGCACCGATAGCGTGTTCCTGAGTTACGCATAGTCCGAATAAGTTGCCCACGCATACATTGGAAACGCGTGGCAAATGGCGCAGCTCGCACGATACTCCTTCTCCAAAAGTATACATATGCGTGTAGCTACGTGTATAGGGTAAACATTTAGCAACCTTTTAGGGGCTTATTCTGTACATCAAAACTAATAACTATTGTTCTGCGTCTTTTGTCAAAACTAAAAAAAAAATGGTATTCCATAGAAAAATATCGTTCACCCGCAACCAAATGTATGGAACAGCTGATTTTTTTTTTGAGTTTTGACAAAAGCCGCAGAACAAAAGTTGTTAGTTTTGATGTACAGAATAAGCCCCTAAAATGTTGCTAAATATATTTACCAGTCACTCAGTATACTCATGGAGACTTGTCGCTAGGTTTTATGCGTTATCCGTACATACTATTATATAGAAAGTAGCACCAGCGCCACCAGCGCACTGGCAACAGCTAGACAATGGGAGTATAGCCCGGGAGGCTGATGACCGACGCGGTCAAAAAATTCTGTAGTGAAGATCACGTAGATATAAGTAGCTTTAGTTATTGTTCTAAGGTATGTACGATCAACTCTGACATAGTACGTAGTAGTGAAATAAATTAACACTAACGCCATCGTACGCACAGAAACTGGCCAAGCTCCGGCTGGCGAAACCTATTGTAGGAATCAGATTAGAGGCAACGAGAGAGGTTTCAGGCGCGGGTAGGATAAAATAACTAGGACACGTAAGGTGAGATGGCGCCACATGTTTCTAAGTCTGTTATAAATAAAATTTGGGTCGTTAAGCGTACAACTACAACAGTGAAACCAATTTTTATAGGTACATGTAGGTATATCTTACATCGTATACATTAAACCAAAATAGTCCAAATAAAGTTTTTACTAAAAAATAATGGAAAAATAGTTCACGTGATAAATAAAAATCCTTAAACGCGGTTTGATGTTTTTTTTTGATTGCATAGGAAATTATTAAATAATGATTGTATTGGAGCGAACAAAAGGTCGCACGCTGCGTGCTATGTCGATACTTGTCCGGGGCCAGCTAGTTTGTCCGGGACGCGGATACGCCACAATGCAAATAGTTTTCAAGCTTTCAGGTTCCATAATAATTTAAAGGGCATGTGACAACTAGGCATATACCTATCATTGCCACTATATGCCTTCCATTTGCCCATAACTGATGCGTAACTGGTTAGCAAACATAAGTTTTTGGGCAAAAAAGACCAATTACAAATCCGTTTATCTGCTTAACTTCAGGTAGTAAGTACCTATATGTATTGTTATGTACTATCATCGACTTGACATTTTTTCTTTCCTTGAACTATGAGTCAAACGAAAACTATTTATTTGTAATAAAAACAACCTAGTAAATGCTTAATAGCTGGAATTAGATGTCTCTTGGACAGGGTAAACAGTTGCAAATATTTAGATTCCAATTGAACTATAAACAGATTGGCTATGAGTTAGCTCAGTAAAATGTTGTACATTGAGCCAATTTAATTAGGTAAATGTTTGATCAGCAATTAATATGGCGCGCGCGTCATTAATTGGTGCCAATACAGCATAACACATTTTATGACTACTTTCAGTTGCCAGTAATAAAGAATTTAATTTAACACAGGTATTACTCACACTTTACTAAGTGAATTAACGTTCTTCTTGTATAGTTGTGTTAATAATTTCGATTGCATTTGGCGATTTCTTTCAGGATTGGAGTAGTAACACGCGGGCTCGTCTCGCATAAATAGCAATGCTATTAAAATGTGCAAAAACCATCCACCACTTAATCATTATTCCTTTTCATGTTTAAAAGACATTAACTCAATCATTAACAAAAGCAAAGATCGACTGAAGTGAAAAACAAATATAATTATGAGGCACCACGCACCAGACATTATTTGGTACCTACTTGAAACAATTTCTGTTCAAAATTTATCTTAAAAATTAAAAATTATCTTAGTATCATAAAATCAATGAAAAATTAAACATCATGAGTCTTACAAACAAAACATTACTTTTTACTCAACACTTAGCAAATAATTTTTCTATGGAATGTATGCAGGAATAACGGCGAATCCTATCCATATTTGTCTTGTTTATATTACTTTCTCGATTAGAAAAAGACGGTGACAAATAGCACCGTAAGAGAGAGGCCTATACCCAGCAAATGGATAGAAAAGGCTGAGGGTGATATTATTTTCTCTATTTATCCATCTCTTGCCTCTTTCAGGGCCGATGTACATTTTGGTGACGTACTTCGAGCAAATATCTATAGTCACAATCGTGCAAAAAAAGTGTCCGAGCCTCAACCCTGCCCCAGCTACGTTTTGGGCAGGCTTTTTAGTTAGTCGTAAGGCGATTGCAAGCCGAGTGCAATGCCATGCGATGCCAGAGTGTTCGGTTACAAGCACTAATTAATTTAACGTCGATATTCGAGAAAACGGGTAATTTTTATTTAATGTAAATATCTAAGTCGGTATGTATGAGGACATTTTTTATTACTTTCGCTTAAGGATTGTGGCTCTGTAGATATTTGCTCGAAGGTGACGTAGCTAAATCCAAAGAACACAGAGTAGCCGTAAAGTTCGGCGCGCGCTGGAGACGCGGCGAGTCAGCAGGCCGCCCAACTAGCGCGCTGATCAGACACGGCTCATTTCATTTGCATTATCCCCGTGTCGCTGTTTGCGGCAAACAAAACAACTTCATTGTATCCCTGTTAAGCGTAGGTATTCATTGTACATTGGTAGGCACGGTTTTGGCACGGCATTGGTTTATACGCATATATAAATTCAACGTTTTCGTTTGATTTTTGAAGGAAATTAATGGTAACTAAGTATCTAAGGATTTCTCAGCGCTACGTGTCTCATGGATCCTGTTGTGGATCATGTTCCTTAAACATATTGAAGGTCAAGTATGGAGGCGATCATAAAACACTTATCATGGTATGTACCAACCAACGGTGCCAAAAAACAAATGTTTCGGAGTGCGAAGTTAAGTAAAACATTTATAAAAAGAAATCAAGCTGCCTTGCTGGCTGCTCAAACCACCACAGCACACAGAAAAAACGTTCACTTAATCGTAGTTCTTGACTTCTATTTAATCATAATCAGTGTGTTTAATTGCACTTTAGCTATGCCATAAATAAGTTTAATTACCTACCTTAGAATAATTTTGTGGCGACGTTGTAAATATACTTCATGATTCATTTTATAAAACATAATTACTACTATTGAGATTGCGTTTGCTCTTTTATGAGTAGTGGTATATTATATTCGTGCATAAATTAAACTTCTGCCAGCACAACGACAGCTTCAAATGTTTGTGTCTAGTGTCGACTACGTGCTCGTAATCATATTGTTGGTGTGAGATTGAGCGCGCGCCGCATTGTATGTGATTTGTGTGAAATAGTCGGATCGTGTGTGGTCGGCGTAAGACAAATTATTCGCTTTTATGTGTCCAACGGCCGCGGCGAATGCATTACGTGCATTAAAGGCAGCATTTAGAAATGAATATTCTGAGAGGAGTTTTATCGGCACTTCATCTCCTTTACGAGCCGAGCGCCGTAATCCAGACCGTTTCTCTTCAGTTTTAAAATGCCAGTGAAAGTAGTTAAGTGGCGTTTCAATCAGGAGCTTGATTGCTCAGCTACTACTAGTTTATTCATGTGCGGGGTATATAACTAAACCTAGTATTAACGACTTTGTTGTCAATTAAAAGTTCTAAGGCTTACTATATCAGATAAGCTCTCTACTGCATATACTCTGTTATTTCTTCCGCTTGCCGCCGGCTAATAATATTTGTTTCTTGCAGAAGTTGTCAGTAGGCTGTAGATGAGCTGTGAAAGTGAGGGAGCTAATATGGGTATTGCGGCGTTTCGCCCCGCAAGCTGTTAACACTCTGACTGACTCTAATATTGGTGGAATAAAGAAAGATTTTAAATTATTCTATACTTATAGAACCAATATTGTAGTATCAAAATATTGGTACTCTATGCCAATACGGTATCAAAAGTAACCGACATGAATCGCAGCCTTAGGCGTCTTAATTCCCGTATAACGCACTAGGCAGGATAAAAGTCTCCGAAATAAGAGCCTACTTAGCGCCGTTACGGTATATTTATGTAAATTCCCGAACACGAACGCGTATGAAACTTTATGGGACATTACACCTAACGATGCCATCTCTGTTTCAATTGTACAACTTTTACGACTCTTGGACGTGACCTCCTGGCTCACACCGGCGGCCGCGCGCCCTGCGGCCCGCACGCTACGGCCGCGCGGTCAGGCCGCAGTTACACTCGTAGTCAGCCACACCAGTCTTATTGTATAGAGATTAAAGAACTTGAAATCATTTGACTAAGTTTGAAAGTAGCATTGTGGTGATGAGAGACGAAAATAAATCAATACCTACTCAAATTGATAATAACAATAGTCTAACACTTCTACTAAATTAGTACTAATGACAGTGTCGGTCGTGTCTACGACCTGGTTTGATTGCGACGACGGCTTGCTAATATTCTCCTGCACTCTATTTATACAGAACAAAGTTAACTCCGTTGTTTTTGGACAGTGAAGTAATACTATCTTCTCATTAGACATATTGTTATCTGATTGTCGCCGCTTCGGCAGCGGAGTGGCGCGGCGCGAGCTAATGGAGCAACAATCACATTACCGCTAGAGGGCGCTGGCGCTAACTCGCCTAATCTGCTCGCAAGTCACCTACATCAATCGCATTTGGCGATCGTTCTCAAGGTTGAGATTGGTTCCAACCTTGAGAAAGATCGCCAAATGCGATTGGAACTATAGTAGCAGTTTTCTACTAAAATAAAGCGTGAGTAACACCTGTGCTTTACTAAGTTAAAATTATTTGATGTGTTCGCAAAATTGATATAAATATATATATATATATATATATATATATATATATATATTTTAATCAAATTTATATTTTTCGTATTCCTAAAGCAGTGGCCTCCGGTAGAGCACAATAGTACTCCATCGGGAACATCGAGCTATGCGCTGGAAGGTAAAAGGAACCAGTATGCACTCGGCAGTGTACTTGCGGCTGCGCCTATTGTACAAGTGGATGTTGTTGATGCTTCGCTGTTCTTGCCAAAGGAAAGTTCAGGGGCCTTATTTTGTAAGCGCTCTGACGTTCGGCTTCGCTTTTTCTCCTGCTCGCGCCAGTTACTCACGCCGCGAGAGCGAGCGGGAGGAAAAGCGAAGCCGAACGTCAGAGCGCTTACAAAATAAGGCCCCTGGTCGCCTGACGCCCGTCGCTCAGTTGCTTCGGTAACGATTGAGCAACATCTTGCTATGACTGTTACTCATTAACATCACATTCATGGAATTGAGTTTGAGAATTTGCACGGTTTGCTTATTTTCATGATTGTCATCTGTAAACTACTATAAAAATTCATTTTTTGTAGCAAAGCTATGTTCAAAGTGCTCAGATAGGCTGGGAAAAAAGATCCTATTTTCCTTTGAAAACCGTTCCGACCGTATTTGCGTGAACGAAATTACATTTGGCGAGTCACAGCCGCCGTCCAGCCAGCCAGGGGAGCGGAGCGGAGGGTGTGGAGGCCGGAGGGGAGCTGAATTATGGTTCCTTTGGCTTGCTTTCTACTCAACGGAAATTTTAAATTTTTGGTTGAACTCTATGATTTTCCCAAAAAAAAAAATGAAGGGTAATGAAGGATAATAAAAAAAAAAAATGATAACCTGATCGAAAATTCGTAAAGATGGAGGATGAGGGAGCAAGTTTTCACTTCTCCGGGGAGTGCAACCTTTGATTTTTCTTATTTTTAGATAATTATACAAAAATGTCAAGTGAAATATGTCAATTTACATTTAATTTGAAATAATGATTTAAATGAGATGTACCTAGTTTCCTACGTAATAAAAACAAAATTCATAATTAATGAACAATACCTAGTAGGTATTTCTAGATAGTTTTCTGAACAAGTATATCAAGTATAGTACTACCTCGTTAGGTAGTTAAGGAACACGCGTTTGCGCCAAATTATTTAGTGCAGGAAAATGAACAGTACATTAAACAGGCAGGGCGGCGAGCGGCAACAACAGGGCCGCGTAATAAAGCGTTGGCTTAAAAGGGCGGTCGTTAGGCGCGGCCCGCAAATGGCGATAGATTTGTGGTCCACTCCGCGCGGCCCGTAATGAGCTCCGCCACTACTCCCGCGGCCCGGACCGAGCCGCTGTACCGCGGCCCGTGGGTACGTCGTGGGCGCACCGAGGTGCAAGCTGAGCGTAGAAAGAAGCTTTCGAAAAAGCATTTATTTGTTTGCAGATTGCTTTTTCAATGTATCATTTTCTTAAAATGTAAAGTAAAATGGGCTTGTAAACAACTGGTGAAACTGATAAACAGCCATCTACTTGACATTTTTCTTGGTTTTCCATATTGATGTATCTAAATAGCAAACAGTCAATCTACTACCGTACGGTACACTGCTGTGCACCGTTTGATTCAGATTGAAGCGCGTGTTGAAGTCTTCATTTGACGCCGAGGGCTGCGTAACTATGTTTACGTTGTAGTGGATGCTCGTATTTGGCCATTTGCGTCAAAGTCAGGTCGCGCCGGTCGAGTCGGAGCCCCACAGAGCAAGCGGCTGGTGCCGAAGCCGGAACCCGACAGCTCGGTGCGGAGCCGTTTCGAGAATCAATTACATTTTCGCGTCGTTGGAATTAGAAAAGAGCGCAAAAGACACCAAATTAAAATGGAAATGTGGTCCGGCGGCGCATTCACGAGATACGGGAAAAAACCATTTAGGCCCCATTTACATATAATTTGTGGAGTGGGCGGATCTAGGAGGCCGGGGCTCGCGGACCTCGTGATCAGTTATTGCTATTTCGGGGCTAGACTGTTGTGGAAATTGATCATTATAATATTTTTGTGAAATGCAATTTCAATTGATATTTCAAATGATTTGATTGTATGTACGTATGCTACTCTTAGGATTTAAATTGTTTCAAAACACTGCCTGATGAAAATGTTTCACAATAATTGACTTAAATTTTTCAAGACAGGATGAGTTTATTTATTGTCAATTTATTTGATTACATCATATTTTGTATGTAATATACTACATGAACGCTGTAGCATAAAACCGAGAAAGTTAGATGCCAAAAGAAGAAGTAATTATACGGTGCATTTAGCTGTAAATGTCCCCATTCAAGCAACCATCGAAACCAGGCCGTGTACACGCGCTCCCGGCTATCGGTGAGCTTTAGTATGGCGACGACATTGACGTTAATTAGATCACGTCGCGTCTGCCGGGATGTGGCGTCGCGCGGTGTCGCGTGGCTTCTCGTCGCGTTGCTTCATGGATGCACTAAAAATTTAATATGGGTAAAAGTCAAGTGATGTGTTTATTCTAAAAGTTTAGCGGAGTTCGAGTTTCCTAATGGCTTTTCTCTGGCATTACGTTTCCGTCTTAGATCCGTGGTTACCAGTTTCACATTATAAGTTCACTTGGAAATTCTTTTCTACTGAATTAATAAAAGTTGTTTTTAAGAAGTTTCTAAAACGATTGTTGTTTCACAAGAAATTATATTTTGACATAGCTTTTCTGAGCGTCTTGTTTCCTTTCATCGCAAACAGACGTCCTACGCAGGCCCTCATTTTCTTCGCATGCGAAGAAACGATATTAAAATAGATAAAACACACCGTGCACACACGAGAAGAGAGAATTTTAATTTGATCCTGTAACGATGCTTTTGCCCATCTCATTTGCAAAAACTCTCGTATTACGTGCGAAGACGCGGCGCGACTCGCATCCTTGCGGCGGCGGCACACGGCTCGCCCGGCCGCAGCGGTAAGTTTGCGGCGGAGGCGCGATGATTGCGCGTTTAAATGAAAACCACCCGGATTATTGTAAAAACTCTACCTATATCTACTTAATTTGTAATTTCGAGCTGAGAAGGGTTTACGTTAGCCTTAAAAGGTTTTATATTATCCGCGCGTGTATCTCGGGCGAGAGCCGGCGGCGCGGGGACGATGGGATGCGATCGACACGCGCGGCCGCTGATCGCCTGGAGACCTGACGGTCATCTTACTATTAGTATCTTGTCTTACAACGCACCAATTCGTTTTTAATTACTTTTTCATACTCTATCGACATTGTAGCGAGTATTAGTCTTGTTGCTTTAGACTTTTGGAGCAAGATATTAATGAATTTAGTGCTTAGAAAAACGAATCAATATTTTATTTTATATCACTACTACAATAACACAACAAAGTTATGATCAAAGTAGAATATTACAAAGTCTAGGTCCATAAAGATTCAAAAAGTACTTTCGCATGTTGCGGTGAAATTGGTGGTAATATAAATTTTATTACAGAAAAGGTAAAGTTATATTTGGTATGACCGAGTGCCTGCGGCGTCGCTTTTAAATCGAACAAAAGTGTTCATTTAATCTGGAGAAATGAGAGCACCTTCCATCCAGCTGTATATTGGCTCTAGAAGCAGAGCACAATGCGAATCAATTCGATCAGTCGAGGAAATTGGGCGCCGCGAGTCGGCGCTCGGCGCTCTACGACCCTACGCATCACGGATATTGCGACCCTCGCGCCCTCTGACTGATTGTGACCATACGGGAACACCGGCTGACAGCTGCAGCCCTCTGTCATAACTTTACTAGCTATTACGTTATCTACTAAACACTGTTTGGATAATAGAGAAAGAAAATAGTATACATAAAGCTTTTCAAACAAAAATGATACCTAATTTGGCAAAACCTAGGTGATATAGATTTTTTGTGACTCACTGAAAGTTATTATGTTTGACTGAATTAATATGAAAATGGTCTGAAATTGTAAACCCATGGTCCAATCATAGTTATCGGTAGTTGCTTTGTTATTAGAGCTAATAAACACGACTAGAGTTGGCATAAAATGATTTAAAATGACGTAACTTGCAGCGACACGATAGGCAACATGCGAGGGTGTAATTAATAGTCTGCAGTTAACAATGTTATTCATTTTTAATCTTTAAATATAACTCCGCCTATAATTTACACACGCCTCCTGAATTTTAATGAACAAAAAATAATGAATGCAAGAAGTACTTACCTAATTATTTAATTCTTCGGTTTATCGGCACAAATAATTATTTTTCGCACTAAATGGCGTAACCGACTTCAACCGACAGAATTCGAATAATTCGCTCGGATCGATGTAATATTTTTTACATTATTGTCGATGTATCAAAAGTGGTGGATTCTAATAAAATTTAAGGTACCAATTAAAAAAAGAATGATTGAAATCGCACAACTCTGTAAAAAGTTATGCTTAAAAAAATATACGCGTCGATTTGTAGACCTCCTCCGTTTTGTCAGTTATTAAACAAAATTAAATGGCAGTGGTGTAGATAATTTTTAGATTCTGTGAAGTATACCAACACGTTCAATTGAAATTGGAGTATAGATACGATCAGCGCAGGAACGAAGCAGTCGACACCGTAAGAGAGATTTGATCATCAGCAGAGGCATAAAGCAGGCTCTGATCATTATGTTGATAATGTGTTTGCGGTTTGGTGTGTTGTTTTCTAATCTTGCTATCCGTGTCGGTTTGTTTAACGGATTTTAGTATTTCCGAACAATCAACGAGGGCTCGTAACCAAGGAGTGCAACAATGGGAACAATTAGCTCCGAATCTATGCGATCTGACTTGCGGTTGATTCTTCGATATCTACCAACAAACTACTAAACAATTCTCTTCATGATGCTACCCTAAGATCGATACAACTACTCTATAGATATGAATAGAGCGGCGAGGTTCCAACCGACATAGTTTTTCGTTTACCGTCGAAGCGAAAGCATCTCGTGACTAGCGCGTGTGAATATCAGTGCCAGAGTGAAGTGTTTGTGCGAATCAGTTGTGTCGTGTGTTTTTGTAATTTTTGTGAAGTGATTGTGTGCAATAAAGTGCAGAGTGAATAATCGGCGTTTTAACTGATTAACAAGAACCCATCTCGTAACACTAAGTATTACTTATCGCATCATTTTGATCTGTTTGCCAGTCGGGGCCCAGTCGAGACGGATTAGGCCGAGGCAAGGACTGACTAACATAAACTTCCCTAATTCTGTTACATCATAAATATTGAAATAAACCACGTGTTACGAAAAATATTGGAATTTTTGACTCTACATTGCTTTTCTTTACTTAGATCTTGACATAAAAGTATCTTTCATAGCAAAGAGCTATGAAATATACTTTTATGCAGCATATTGCTGTAATAAGTTGTAGTTGTAGTGCGAAGTTGCAACTTCGCTCTGCCACTAGAAGAAGAAGAACCCAACTTGGCAAGGATTGTGCTGTACAGAGTTGGCAGGAAGCATGTCACTATCCACAGAGAGCCAGCATGCCAAAATCCATCTGTGATGGTTTTAAAGATCACAATCATAAACGTTACCACCAACCACTAATATGTGCGTTGGTTAATTTCAATTCAATGTATTTATTTGAACACACAGATTTCAAAGGAATTTTGAGTAGATAAGTACAGAGAGTGAATTTTGAGTATATATGAAAAACGTCAGTGGGGGGATTGTGGTCGAGACTATGACTGTGCTCGAGCGATCGTATATGGCACGCCACGCTCATAATACGGTATTAGCTGTGTACTTTTATAGGGTACCTGGTTTTCTATTAAACGGAACGACGCTTACCACACACGTAAACATTTTGAACCTGAAATAAAACGAATAAATATGAGGAAACCATTGAGCTTTAACAAACATCAATGCAAATGCAAATCCGGGGAATTTTATAGTAGTCATGTAAAGCGGTGCAATCTGCAGGGAGCACACAAACAAGTTTGTGCTTACGCCTGACGTAATAAAGGCAGTATTCGTAGCGCGCGCGTAAGGCGAGTTAATTTAGGTCCGTAGAGTGCGCTTGTTTGCAGCCGTCGCTTTCAAACACAGAGTAACAATGATGGTTATAACAGAGAGGGCATAACTAGAATTGGTTTTCTTGTGAAAGATGACGAGATAGAACGTTTCTTTATTACAGGACACAATATAAACCTAGATCAGATTAATTAATTACCATTGCGATGCACGAAATGCGACCTTAGCATTTAACGGATTCTACAGATCTCTAGATGGTATTGGAACCAAAACATAGAAGTTGTCGCGCTTAGGAATAATTAGTAATAATCCAAGTTAATCCATTATCGATTCAAGTTAACAGTTTGTTACGTGACAACAGATGGCGTTGCTTGCACTTAAACTTGTCTTGAAAGTGACAGTTAGATACGCCTGCCTCCTCGGGCATACTCTATGTCCTAAAGCCGTGTATTCACAGTCGCGGCAGCCATTATTACACGTATAAAACTTTACATGAGATACCTTTGACGGCTACTCGCGCAAATAGTAATTACACTGGTTAAATTAAACCTCGCGTTGCTATTGTTAGTTCCTGCACTCTCCTCTTTGACGATGATTCTCCTCCTTGCATTTGTGATCGTGTGTTAGCTATTTTTGCTATTTATTTTCTCTTGTGTAATATTCTGTTGCAATATATCACCAATATACTACTGTTAACAAACGTTAGACGTAGAGTTTTAAGTTTATTAATTAATTACGCTTGTTTGGTAGTTCCGCGATATTTTGTAAAATTTAACTGTATGAATGAGATGAATGCATTAATGTATTAGTTTAAATTGTACAATTTTCGGAATGTCTTAAAAATACATAATTGCAGACAAGCATACAAACACGACGAAGGAGCAAGCTTAAAAGTATGAAAACTCTATAATGGATGCAGCCAAGTTAGAACAGGAAAGGCAAGAATGAAAACGTATCTTCTAGGTCTTAATGACTTTTATTTTCACTGCAACGCACTAGGGAAAATAATCTCCAGTTGTATTGTTTGTTATGTCATAATAATACGTCATCTAGGCTACAGCACATCAAAATACCTGAGCTCGGGATAATTCGCATATAATACGCACACAGCCGCCCTGAGTCGGGCGTATCTCGCGGCGTATTATCACAATAAGCGATAGCTAACAGGCTATGCATACAAATGAGCAGGTTCGGTTCCCGCTGAGGGCTCCGTTTCACCTCTACTCACGAGACGCCCTGAAGGAATCACACGTTCATACGTATTCACTAGGTACCTACTTACCTATAAACCGTAGCGCACATAGCATAGTTTGACTAGGTCATCGACTCGGCATGACTAGGTGTTTGTCAGCGATTACTGGTGTTAAGCAACTTTCGGCATTGTCAGTCTCTGCAGGGTTGACTATGGGTGGCATTTCTAGCTGAGCGGTACCGTGGCTCGGATGACACGTTGAATTGTAGGTTACGGTTGTTTCAACCTTTAGCCATGTCAGATCCCTACACGAACCTGGTCTATACGAACTTACTTACCCATAATGTTACATACACTTTAGTTCAGACGTACATATGTACTTGTTGTTCAATACTTACGTTTAAGATACTATACACGTGTAAGTGGTTGCAAGCCGCTTCCAACTAGTGTTATTGCACATCCTTAGGGTAGGCCTATCTCCAGCAGTGGATGACCTATGGCTGAAACAAAAAAACTAAAATAATTAAATTAAAATCACACAACACCTAATATTTTTCATATATACTAGAGCGCTGATGAATAAACACTTTTCTAGCGTCATCACAAGTTTGTATTGAAATTGTTATAGTAATAAAATATCCTAATTTATAATTCAGAAGTTGCGACGCTAATATGATTTCCAAAATTTTCATGTTAAGCTGTAGTAGCTGCCAAATACAAGAAGTAATTTTACGGTTTAAATATTACGGCTAAATGGATAGATATCGAGTATAGTTCCGTAACTGTTATTATACAAATGCGCCAGAACGTGAGTTCTCCATCTTTCGTTTTCTATTAAACACATACAAGTTCATTTAACTCTACTGATTCATGAAATCTTACAGTTGTATATTATTTTTGAGTACTTAGGTGGCCTCGGTACAAACTAGATAAATGCAGCACTAGTAGTCTTGGTGACCTCACCAATCATCAAGCTCTCGTGACTCATCAAGCTCGGGCTCCTGTGGTAAGCCCGTCATCATAAACCGCTCTAGTTTGGTGAAGTGTTAACCATAAAGTTTTTGTCAGGGGTCGGCAACCTTCCTCGTAAATTGTCCACTAGCATTAGTGAGTATTTTTGCCAGCTCGCCTGTTACCGGCCGTTCTCGGCTATTCTCGCCTATTGCCGCTGTTCTCGCCCACACACGGCCGCTCTCATAAATACCGTTAACGACGTGTCGTACAAATTGATTTCATAAATAACACGACACTTTCAGCCACATAAAACACGCGGCGCTCAAAACAAATTGCTCGAGAAGATGTTCAATTTTCTTGCTATACGTGCGTAGCGGTAATGCAATTGATGCATAGTACGCCTTGACTCGGTATCGATATAACTTGAGTGCTTTTACTAAGTCGAAAAATAACCATGGTGTAGGCTCAGGTAAACGTACGCTTATACATAGGTACATTACAAAGCAAAATTATTTTCAAAACTGTTTAAGAACGAAGGTTTCTAATTAAACGTAAGAAAACTCTAAATATTCTATCCACCCCTTCATCTTAAAGATTTTATGCGTAAAGATTTTTAATACTTAAGTTGAATAATTAAAACATGAAATAATACTGAACAAGAATGAAAACCGTAGTTTCCTGTTGACTTTATAAGCTTTCGGAACAAAGTTTCGTATGATTTTCTTAGCGTCTGCAAAAAGTTTTCAGATTTGTTTACTTATCAACTGGTGTTCCACGTGCTGAAGGCTTTCACCGAATTTTTCGACTTCGGTTATGTTTTAGCTACATATAGCTACATAGGTAGTTTTATTGTTTTTTCTAAGAAAAAATATTTTAGAGATTGTTGAAAAAGTAAAAAAAAACAGGCATTCGTTAGCGATAGCAATAAAGACATTTGGACTAACTTTACAGAGTAAGTGAGGCAAAAATAATGTTTGATACGTAAAATCCTAGCACTAAAATATTTCTATCTTGCGTAGTTAACATGATAAATTAAACTTTTTTTCGTACTAATGACTAACAAATTAAATGATCAAAACCATTGATAGCTCATAAAGAATCCATCGCATTCGTCCGAGACAGGCCGGCGATTGTTATGGCGGTCATTAATTCAATCTGTGTCGTTAACTTCCCCGGGAGGCAGGGGAAGGGAGAGGGGGGGAGTGATCGCGGTTACCGGCCGAGACGGGGCCATAAAACTGTTGAGCAGCCCTGAGGGGTCATTAAAGGCTGGTGACGAAAAGACGCTTCGAGAGACAATCAATAACGCCGCCGCAGGCATCGGCTGATCTAAACACAACAACAACAGAGCTGTCGAGAGAACCTTTACAGCATTTTATTTTATATTTTACTTTCAGGAGAAGTCTGTTGTTCGCAATCATACAATGTTTTACGGCTAAAATGATGGTGTACACTGCACAGAGTGTATACAGACGTATTTGTCCGATAAGCTATGCGACTTCTGCGAGTGTTAGATTCCATTCAGTATGACCAGATTTAGTATGATTTGAACATTGTAGTAGAACAATAGCAATTTTTGGCAGTAACTCATATTTTAAATATTTCACCGAATGTTATCTATGTCTTTCAACATTTGTTTAAAATAAATCGCTAACTTTCATACAAATATTGTAACATTTTTTTAAATCCCTGTAGGTATTTTTGATATAAAATAGGAATAGTGCAAGGTCCAAGGCCGGGGCGGACTACTAGTATCTCTGTAGTTACGGCACTCAAAATTTTGTAAAAATAAGCATAGTGATCAGCAACGCAAAATTACGAAATTGTTTGGAATTTTATAGCCTTGTGAAATTTGAAAACTTGTCACTTGTTCTGTTGTTATTTGAACAAGATTATTTTGTGCAAAAATTAGCATGACCGATTTCACCCGTGTACAGAATTCGCGAATATTTCGCACGGATCGATGGAACATTTTTCAAATTATTATTGATTTATCAAAAATGGCTTAGCCGATTTCGATAAAATTTAAATGGGACCAATTTCGAAGTATACTATTTCCAATAAAAAAAGATTTATTGAAATTGGAGCACTATAGAAAAAGTTATGCGTGGTTATACATACAAAAAAAAAATATACGCGTCGAATTGTATACCTCCTCCGGTGGTTCGTCGGTCAAAAATAAATCAGTGTTATTTTTGTTAACTATTATAAAGCCTACTTTTGTACTCCACAAAGGAGAGAGACAAAAGCTGTGTTTCAAAAAAAAAGTGTCAACTGCTCGTTTTAACGACTTTGTTTAAAACATGTTCTTTACGAAGCACAGCGTAGCTACGCTAAGTAAGTTTGTATAAGTGGCTATATTTGTGGCCTTCAGGTGGCCTAAAAACTCTGACGCCAGGGCTGGCCACCCGGCCTATACGAACTTACTTACTAGTGGCTATATCCCCGGTGTCAGAGTTTATAAGATATGGTTGAACAGTTGAAGTAACAGGGATCTACAATTTAAAGTATCGTCCGAGCCACGGTAGCGTTCAGATGTAAATGCCACCCGCGGTCACACATCCAAAGACTGACCGTGCTGAACGTTGCTTAACTTCGATGATCTCTAACACCTAGTCAAACTGTGCTAAAACCGCTATACGTAGCAATACTGCAGATAACCGACTGTAACGTGTGCACTGTGGCCTCCATTTCTGGCTAGAGGCGAGTTATTTGGCGGAGTGGCTCCGAGCGCCCCGCGACGCCATTCGATCTCCAAAGTGAGGACAACTTGTCATACTACACGTGCGATATTCGATTACAAGTGTTTACTTTATACTACATATAAGGCGCAATTTCCTCTATACTGCGGTCGATTATGTACCGGTAAAATTGCCACATGCGTAGAGCTAAAAGTTTGCATTGGCATTCATGCGTAGCTTAGGCTCATCGACTTGGCATTTTTGCTGCTTACATTCCATATTGATGCTTTTATAGGCTATATATAGGTGAACGCGTAACTGCCGTACGAACTGGGAAGTCCAATGCTTGCAGCATTATACGAGCGGTTCATGCGGTGTGCTAAAGTGCGCGGTCGCCAACGTATTGCGAAACAAATATGAATAAATAATAATGTTTAGTAGTCAAAACTTTAGCAACAGTAAGCAACAAAGTAGTAAGAGCTATCTATAGCTTTGAATAGTAACGTTGCAGCAACCTGCGGACATCGATACCCGAAAGTCTGACAACACGTCGACCGAAGCTTAGCAGCGTAGCGAGTAAAGTCGAAACTAGTAAACAACACCGGCGCGGGACGGGGCGGCAACTTGGTGCGGGACGGGGCGGCAACTTGGCGCCGAAGTGTAAAGTTACAGCTTACTCTCAAGCCCTGGAGGCTCGCGCCACCTGGACGATATATTTATACTGTGACCCGCTCTGGATTAGACGGGTGAAACATTGTCTTAAAATGTAGTATTTTATTTTGTAGATGGCAAAATGATGCTCAAACATGTCAAATGTTATAGATAAATATCAAAAACTTTTGCATCAATCTCATTGTGTTCATTTCATTACGTTTTTGGTAGTATATTAATGAGAATAGTGATCGAGGGTAGCGTCACCTGCTACGAAACCACTACAGGCTCTACGAATTGCTACGTCGAAGCTTGAGATGATTCTGGATTTACGTCATAAGAACTATGTGAATTTTTTCAATAGCAAATTCTTCCACAACGATTTTTGAGATTACATCCACTAGATTATTTCTAACCCAGCAGCCAATGATATTATTTCTGTACAATTTCCACACCAAGTTGAGCTTTCTTTTTATTTGCTTTAATAAGTCAATAAACGAATTTTGAAATTTGAACTTCGTACTGCATTCATTTCCTTATTCACCGTAGTGCGTTGTGCTCAGCATTGAATTTTAATAACTCACTTTTTAGCACCAAAATTGTCAAATGGAGAGTCCATTTAATGGCAGCAACAGCAAACAAGGGCTTCATTAAGACGGCGCGCCCGCTGTAATCCCCTCAAACGTTATTAGTCCGCTGTAAAAATCACAAAAACCCTTCAGCGCGCGCCATCTCCTGGCCACTAATGAATTTTGTCAAAAAAGATTACGAGAGGTATTTTAATTGAATTTCGCTGGAGCTGAAGAGCCCACGTCGCCCGGCTCCCGCTAACTCTCTTTACAGCTATTTCAGAAACTTCCACTCGTTAAATATCACTTTACAACTTTTACTTGCCTATAATTTATCTAATAAATAACATTACATATTCTGCTCTAGTGCTTAGAAAGGAAGATAACGTTTATTAATAATTTTAATTGCTAATATATGGATAATCTATTCAATTCTATTATATTAAAACGTGAACTATTTTATTCCGTCGCGTATATTTTTGTAGCTTCTATGCTTATATTTTACAGAGGTGTATCAAACCTCAAAGGTGTACGAGAAAATAGATTGAAAAAAAACTGTTGTTGCTGTTTGCTTTATTCATACAGTGGTCTTTACGTACAGCTGATTCATTGATAGAATTATCCCAGTCTGTCCCCAGGGTCTGTACCCCGATGATAAACCGGGGGACAGAAAAGATTTTTTTCTTGCGTTCTGTTCCCCGGGGACAGACTGGAATAATTCGATTGACACTAGAGTACTGGTTAGCTATTTGAATTGCTTTAGTTGTATAACTACATACTTAAAAGCTAGAAAATAATATTTTTTCCTTATATCTAGAAGTATTGTATAATTTTTTTTTTTATTTTTTTTATTTATTTGGGATAACAAACAATAGTACAATTTACAATACAAGAAAACAATTAGCCAAATACATTAATAAATGTGCCACCAACTACATTATCCACCATTTACTAAATAGCAAGTGTCTTTGCTGGCATGGTTTTCTAAGTACATACATAAATATATTTCAGAAATAATTTTGAAAGTAATTATACCATATTTAAACAAATATAAACCAAGTATTTCCTTTTAAGTAAAGCTACCTATCACAGCTTTTTTAAATCTAGTTTCAGACAAAGCAAAAATATCTATATCTACGAAATGTCTATTGTACGAATCCACCAACCGGTGCAGAGGCGCTCGTTTACCAGCGTTGGTTCTTACTCCAAGAGATTCAACACTAAGAAGTGGGTAGGAACGTGTGCTTCTACGCGTAACCGTTCTAGGACAAATATAATACAATTGGTTGGTGAGATCGCAGCAATCGTATTTATAATTAATTATACCATCTAAAAACATTGCACCGAGCAACAGTCGACGAGAGCCGAGGGACATAATCTCATATTTCTTCAGTAAAGATTCGTAATCAAGATAAGAATGACAACATCTATAATTTACAGAACGTAAGAACTTATTTTGTACCTTTTCAATCATATCACTGTATTTGTGATAAAAAGGGTTCCATATTTGGGTGGCATACTCAATACGCGGTCTGACAAGAGACGTATATAAAGTCATATATGTGGAGGGCTTTATGAAGTTCTGAGCACATCTCATCACAAAACCATACATTTTAAGTGCAGATTTAATTATATTATCTGTGTGTACATCAAGGCACAGCTTAGAGTCTAGTGTGACCCCGAGATCTTTTACGAGCTGTACCTTGGTTAAAGAGTTGTTGCAAAGAGAATATGTAAACTGGGATAGCTTTTTCTTCTTACTAAAGGTGATACTATGACATTTTGATAAGCTTAGGTGTAGTTTATTTTTGATACAGTACTGTGATAGTCTCTCTAAGTCTGATTGAAGAAGCAAACAATCATTCATATTTTGTATGCGTCTGAAAATTTTCAGGTCATCTGCGTAAAGTAGAAAATTAGAGTAATTAAAACAAGTACTAATGTCGTTAATGAACAGAATGAATAGTAGAGGACCTAGAATGGAGCCTTGAGGCACTCCAGACGTAACACATATATAATCAGAGCAGTATCCATTGATGACAACTTTTTGAGTACGGTTTGTGATAAAGGAGGCAAACCAGCGTAAGAGATTACCCCGAATTCCGTTAAAAGCAATCTTAAATAAGAGAAGTTCGTGGTCTACCTTGTCAAATGCTTTTTGAAAATCAGTATATATTGTATCAGTTTGGTGCCCATTATCCATGTCTTTAAAAAGCTGATCCAAAAAAATGGTTAGGTTAGTTACAGCAGAGCGTTTTTTTATGAAACCATGCTGTTGAGTTATGAAAAGTTTATGTAAAAGTGGATAAATTTCATTGTGAACAAGTTTTTCAAAAAGCTTCGACAAGACAGGCAAGATCGATATAGGCCTGTAATTTTCAACATTGTTTTTCTTGCCATTTTTGAACACCGGTGTAATATTGGCCTGCTTCCATACTTCAGGGAAGCAACCCTCCCGGATACATTTATTGTATATAATGTAAAGTGGAAAATACAAGTGGTCAGCCGTCTGCTTAAAAAATAAGGCTGGTATACCATCAGGACCTGCGCCTTTAGAGATGTCTAGTAATTTTAGAGCTGTTAAAACTTTTTCAGGACTGATATAAATGTCCGTTATTACGTCACAATTGTCATGAAAGTTATCAGGTGGTTTCCAATTATGTTTATCAAAGGAAGATTCCTCGTATACTGACTTAAAAAAATTAGAAAATAGATCACATATGTCTTTGGGATTTCCACTGGAGACATTCTTAAAATGGACTTCAGAAGGGATCATTGTCTTATTTTGTTTGTTAGAAATGTAACTCCAAAAAAATTTCATATTAGTGTGGATTCCATCTTCCACTGATTTACGATATTGTGCAAAACATTTGTCACATTCTTTATCAAAAATACTGCGAAGACGTGAAAATTCCACATAATCCGACAAGTTACTATATGTTTTCCATTTCAGCCAAAAATTACTTTTTTTTTTTAATAAATTAATTAAGTAAGGGGTAAACCAATTAGGAAAATTGTTTGACCTGTTTTTAATTAAGGGAACTTGGACTTTGATAATATTGTACAAATAGTTATAAAAAGTATCTACTGCATCCAATGCACTTAAATCATTTAGCGTAGTTTGCCAATCAACATCAGCCAAGTAAGCATTAATTTGGTCGTAATTAGCTTTTCTATAATTATGTTTAAATGTTGGTTTCTTTTTCATGCAAGGTAATTTTATATCAGGAGATATTATCACATAGAACGGAGGATGGTACACGTCAACTTTTAAAAGCGTGTCAGTCGGACGCTGAAGGGAGCAGTCCACATTAGAAATAACTAAGTCAAGAATTCTTCCCATGAAGTTAGGAAACAGGTTATACTGCGTAGCGTTCAATTCAGTAATGAAGTTTATCAAATGTTTATGGCTGGATATCTTTTTACATCCGGGATTTATTGTAAAGCTGCCATTAGTAGACCAGTTGAAGTCAGGTAAGTTAAAATCGCCAATGAGATAGAAGTTTTGAGTCTCGTTATTATTTAAAATTAACGTCAAATATTCAAAATAATTGTAGGTATAATATAAAATAAGGAAGATCCTAGGTCCTACGACACAGGTCGCCCTAGTGTGGGATCTAGTGCACAACTAGTTTGTGAAAACTGTTTTGAACAATAAACGTTTTATTTATTTTTAGGGTTCCGTACCTCAAACGGAAAAAATGGAACCCTTATAGGATCACTTTGTTGTCCGTCTGTCCGTCTGTGTGTAATTGTGTATGTCAAGACTCTTTATCTCGGGAACGTGTAAAGATATCGAGTTGAAATTTTAACTGTATACGTATACCTATGGTTTCTTGCAGTTTTGTAAAAGAAAAACTTCTCAGTTATGCTTTAAAAAAGTTAGAACCGTTTATATCGTAAAAAACCGAATATTTTGACACTCACAAAAATGAAAACCTACAGGGTACTTCTCGTTAAGATAGAACTATGAAATTTGGCGAGAAGCATTGTCTCAGAGTACACATATAGGAATAAATTTGAAAACTGTACATTTTTATTTAAATCACAAAATATAGGGTCTCAAAATTCACAAAATATGGGTTCAAAATTCAAAGTGAGTAAATCGTATCATGTAAAGTATCATATACATATAAAAGAACTTCACTAGCACATGCTGAAACAGGTTTTTATTTATTTTATCAATGTGTAATGTTCGATGTATGACGAGAAGAGTGAAAAAAAAAATCTTGCCGATGGTTATAGTAAAGATATTTTAACAACCTACTTCCCAATTTTGTGATTTTTTCTGGATTTGTACGGAACCCTCGATGTGCGAGCCTGACTCGCACTTGTCCAGTTTTTTATTACTTATTTTTGTACGTATTTGTACCTACATAAACTATGCTGATAAGGAAAAGATCTCGGGATTGCGTTGACTTTGTTCCATATTTTGTTTGTCAATAAACATTTTATTATCATAACCCGTATTTCTTCTCTAGGTATTTGTAAACAAGACAAAGGGACGCGCTCGAGAGCCCGGCACGTCTTGCTTCGAAGATGATTTACTGTGAAATCTTTATTAGAAAATCAACACTGTCTTATGTGTGTTGTAACAAATACAAATGATATTTTTGGTTGGCAATATAAATTTTTATTAAATGTTCAATAGAAACACAAAACAGCAACTTGACCTAAAATCCATGCGATTTTGTATGTATTGACAAGACTAGATAATCATAAGGGTTTTAATGAAATTAAATATATTAATTAAAAGATCAGATCAGAGATTCACAAACAAAAAAACAGACAGTAAGTGCATAAATTAATATTGCCAAAATATTGAATGAAGGTATGCATTGTCCGCCGCCCGCGCCGGGCGGCGGGCGGCCGACATTGCGTCCGACGGTTTTAATTACTAGCGCTCGTGTTTAATCCACCTCTCGGCTAAAGGGGCACTAATTCCACCAAAACTTGCTCCCATTCATTCATTCATTCGTTCCCCGCGTGTTCCCAGCGAACGAGTTTCTTGGAGCAGCCGCTCGCGGCAGGCGGCGGCGCCCGCGGCTCGTGACCACACAGATTTGTGAAACGCAAAGAGATCCCCGGCTTAATTTTGAATATGGAATTATACGTTTGCCCGTAAACGCATTAAGAATCCTTGCAAACATTATAAATGCGAAAGTGCTCGTTGCTTTGTTTGTTCTTCGTTTACGTAGTACTTACTGAAACAGCGCATTGTTGTGATTAATTTTGTTGCTTGAGTTATAATTTTATTATGATAATGTGTACGTATGTGTTAGGTAGGTTGTATTTTGGAAATAATATGAACATTCTCGGGCTCAATCGAACACATCGGACACGTAAACGTTAGAGCGATGTGTAGAGCGTGCTAGTTTTGACTACCACTAGTTAGATAAAAATAACGAATGATAATATTATGACGAGAGCTACAATTAAGTGATTCACCAATTTGAATTTAGACAAGTAATAAAATAATCGTGACATATTTTATTAAGTATATAGGATTTCATGGTTGTCTGTTCATTTGATGAAAATAATAATTTCCATATCTGCTTTATTTTTGTAGTTAGCTTCGCCACGGGTCTACTAATCTGGAAGTTTTATCTCTCAGAGTACTAAAAGTGAGCATTACTTTACAAGCTCTAGCTTGCAGCTAACGATCCGAACACGAGTTGCATCCCGGAGGTGCCCGATCAATACGACGCTACTTGATTTTATCACTCGCGTAGACATTCACCAATTGTATCGTTCCTGAAACCTGAACCTCCCTCCCCCCCTCCGGCAGCGCTCGTCCGCTCGAATTACTTGTTGATGTTCTCAATTCACTTAGTTTCAGTTTGTATTAGGCACTTGAATGTTGGCGGATTCGAGCTGCTAACTACTTTTCGACGATATTAGGGTAAATGGAATTAATTTTGATATCGGCAAACTAGCGGCCAGAGCTTAAGCAAACTGTTAGTGCAGCGCCAGCAGGATTCAACTATTCTTGTAGAGCTGCGTAGACGAGGTTTTTGTAATTAAATGAAACTTCTAAAATAAGCTTATTATTAGCCCTTATTGCTAAGCTACCTATTTAGTCAAGACTTTTAAGAAGAAGAATTTAGTTTAACCTAAAGTTGAGTAATTGTTTGCTTTGTTTTTGAGGTAGTCGATAACCTATTCAACAGCCTTCTAAGCTCAATTTTTTACATAGTAAAACTTACATAACCTTGCTAATCTTAGCTAAAAATAGATTTTTGATAAGCTGACTTAATATTAATACCTATCAGATCGTTATCATCATTATGTTACCATTATACGACGTTGGGAATTTTCATATCCACTATGTGAGTCAGTCCCACACTGCGCTCGCCAGAACTCACGAGATTCCTTCTGGAAAAATTATCTCCCCATATCTGTCATCAGCTTTCCGCGCCATGTGTCTTGTCTACTGCCTTTATATATTGCCAATCCGCTGAGCTATGTCAGTACATTTTGATTCAGTTTGAGAAATGTCTGTACTAGGTAGAATCTTCATGTTGACATTCATTGAATGTAGCCATCGTCTCCTAGTTTCCCCGCTCGTGTCGGCGGCGGACGGCCAACTTTCAACGCGATTCGATTTATCGAGGAAGTTTACTTTGCATTTGGTTCCGCGCGGGTATTCGGCAGGGCCCGGTAATGGTACCTGGTAATACTTCACCGACACGTTTGCGGCCAATAATGGCGCTGGAACTTTGACGCGCCGCACCGCGCTGCACTGCGGAGGAATGCAGGAAGTTGGTATTACCTGTGTACTTACAACGGCTGGCATTGCTCACATAATGAAAATAGTGGACTGCAGACAACAGCTGTTCAAAATTGGATTAGATTAAACATTTTTGACGGTGGACGGATGACCTCAAGATCGTGCTGGATGCAAGCCGCTACCAACCAATCTTATTAGACATCTTTGATGGAGGCCTATCTATATATATCCTGCAGTGAAGGTATGTTGAAACATATCTTTGACATGTAACTTTTAGAACAATACAATCAATTAATGTATGTTCTCGCCTTGGAGATAGTTGTAAACAAGTCCCGGTTATGAGCGGCGTCGGTCCGCCACCAACCGCCAATTAAGCCGGCCCGGGCCGGACCGGACGTGCCGGATCCGGACAAACCGGCAGGCGCCGACAACAGCTCCTTTGTTCTTATTATATTGCTTCATTAAATACTGTTGCCTTTTTGATAACGGAAATTGGACAATGGCTTGTCAATGCTTATCTTCTGATGGCTGTTGTTCTAATATCTGAAATAGATATTTTCTTTTGTTCGTGATTTTATTCTTGGTCATCAATTCAATGTGAAACCGGATATTTTTACTGTGAAAAATGATTTTAGAAGAATCATACGAGTATACTGTTGGCGTATATTACGTACGAAGTACACTAAATAAGCCATTGTAATATTAAGTACGGAATTCGGCTAAATGTAGTGGTGTAGCAGGTGAATTAGTAAGTCTAACATTTTGGCCACTTGACGGAAACCGGAGTGTTGAAAGACCAACATGGAGCTGGCGCGATGGGAAGACACCTTGAACTCAACTGTTGCTGCAATACCCTGAAATTAGCTCAAAATTGAAAAAATATAACTAGGGAAATGCTGAATAAAAATTGCTGCTAATCGCAACGATACTTTTCATTTAGCCTGACTTCAAGAAGATAGGGTCCTAACACAGATACGGCAATAAAGTTAAGTACCGTTTGTCTATCGTGGAATCAGAGAATCAGACCGACTTTTGTGACATTTTTGCGTGACATTTAATGAAATTCCTTCGAAGCCGCTGCTGAAAGTGATATTTTCATAACGCGACTTCATTCTCATATTTCAGGCCGTCGCGCGTCGCAGGTGAAACGTTATTATATTCATCTGCGAAGAACAGAGAAGATTGATGCTCTCGCAGGCCGAGGTTTGATTGGAGGCGATTGAACATAGTTGTGAACATAGTTTTGTTGAATTGTGCATAGTTGTGCGTAGCTGTGCCGTTAAGAATACTTATTTTGGCTGGCACATCCAGTTATGCAAAAGCAGGTGGTCCACAAGGAATAACCTCATTGCCGAGGGTTAACAACCATCATCCCGCGGCTTCACTTGATACTTCACACTTTTACTGAGACCTTAGTAGGAATTTATTTGGTATTCCTTGCCAAAACCATATTATTATTATCGCTTCCACTTTGTTCCGTACATTTTCGTTAGTTCATCTTTGTTTCCGTCTGGTGCGCTATATACTCGTAATTATGAATGTATGGGGTACACGAAAAATATTACAGTTTCCGTTAACGAATAGTCTAATACTAACTAACTGCTACTAACTCATAGACACGCAACGTGTCGAAGTGTGCCTATAGGTAGAGACAAAAGTTTATCACTATCACAACACGAAATGTTATTCTTGTCAGCAATACGAGTATATTATATTTATATCGCATAAATTCGACAACAAAAATCTAGTGCTCAGATATTTTTAGGACTGTTTCCTTAGTATCTAAGGCTAAGGTTCCCCAGGTATAGCACTTAATCATGTTGGAAACTTTAAAGAGATTAATACACATTTCTTTAGATAGCAGCACTAGCTCACGGCTCGCGTCAGTAGCGCCGATAGCGCCTGCTGCGGGCGCTGCGAGCTCGTCCGCGAAGAAGAGCGCCGCCGCCGCCACTGGCGAGTAACGTAATTTACGGCTCGGGAGGGGAATAAATTTAAAATCAATTTTGGCCGAAGCCGCCGCAGACTCCAGATTTAGGAACAGATTTATGGGCGCGGCTCTATTGAAACGAAGCTTCCGCGCCCTACCTGCCCGCGCCGGGCCAACGGCGGGTGGCGCGAGCTTGTACTTACTGACATCTATCGTCTTTTATCTTTCTGTAAGGATTATTAGATAAACGCGAGTAATTATCATTTTCCTATATGTGGTTGCATTAAGAAATTTTTTTGACGTGGTAACGTCTTATAAATCTATGAACGCCGGCTGCACTCATGAAAAGCATGACTCATTGTCACGTTCCGCGTGAACTGTGCAAGCGATAGAGAGGCACAATCGAGCTAAGCGTTCAGCTTGTTTCAGTTATTGATACTACAATGTTTTTTTATGACGTTATCACTTAAAATTATCGTCTGTAAACCAACGTTCCTACAGACAACCAATTTTTACATGCATAGGTTATCCATCCATCCATCAAATTGTTTGAAACAAAAATAACACGTCGTTGCCGTATTATAATTTTACTTATATATCGGGCAAAAGGGTCTGTGGGTGATTTTACTAAGTAGATCATCGATTCATTGTAGAGTAGAAAAATATGGTTAATACTTTAATAGGCTAATGACATATACCTACACGTAAGATACAGGATCACTTTAAAAAATTATCTTACACCCACCGATTTACATCCATTGACGGTTACTTAGTTGATTGATGTGACAGCACCCTAATTAAGACCAAATAAAACTTTTTCGCTACAAAAACATCAAAATGCAAAAACATTATTAACCTGCCCGCCGCGCGCAGTAGCACTTTTCATTCCCACAGGCTTTTGTTTTAAACAAACAAATATAAAGTGTTTTGTACATTTTTTATTTACATTTAATTCTGAAGTAGTCATGGAACATAAACAGAGCGCGTTCGAACTAGAATGTATATTTAATGCCTTCGCAGCGTGGAGTGGCAGCCGGCCAACTGGCGTCCAGGGGCTCTATTTTTCAAATTCGACCATGTAGGAACGTTAAGTAGGTATAGATTACGGGCGACTCTTTTTTTTCTCGAAATTTATTTAAAATTATCCATTTTACGGCATGACAATGTTTAATGAAACCATAGCATTCAAAAGGGAAAATCTTGAAATGGAACGTTAACTAAAAAGAAAACAAATACGCGAATGGTTATCGAACTGTCACTATCAAAGTTCCGTAAAAGAACCCAGGCGATCGAAGTTGAAAATAGGTCCTCAGGGGCATTATTTTTGAATTTTACCACGGCTAGAAACGTATCATTAGGTATGTTTAACATAAATCGCAAATTTGACAACTTGATAATCATTCGCCATAATGATTTACCCTTTTGCAGTATACCTACCGTTTCTATTAAAATAGCCATGCCGAGTAGGTACTATAATGTTCTGCGCGAAATAGTCAATTTTATATATCCTGCATACATTGTGCCTACGTTAAGTTTCGCATACGATCCTAGGCGTTTGAAGTTTAAAAATAATGCCCCAGCTCGCGACTCGCACTTCCTTATTGTCGGCTCTATTACTCTATGAATTATTCACAGATATCACTTTCGACAGTTTTTCCTTTCGGTTGAAACACGCGCTGTAGTGTGTCGCAGTAAGATATCTTTCAAATTGCCAATGTAGGTATGTACAATTATTACATTTCATTTTTTTGACATGATAACGTCTTGTAAATCTTTGAACGCCGGCTGCACGCACGAAAAAGGGTCACGTTCTGCCTGAGCTGAGCATGCAAGCGAGAGCTCGGAACAAATGATAGAGCGGCACAATCGGCCTAGGCGTTGGCTTGTTTCAGTTGTTGATTTAACAATATTATTTCTTATGACGTTATCACGTATAATTATTTTTGCAAAAAATAACATGACCCACTTCACCCGTGTACAGAATTCGCGAATATTTTGCCCGGATTGATGTAACAATTTTCACAATATTGTTGATTTATCAAAAATGGCTCAGCCGATTTCTATAAAGTTTCAATGAGACCAATTTCAAAGTATACTCTTTCCAATAGAAAAATAACTATTGAAATCGAACTACTAAAAAAAAGTTAATCATAGTTATATAAAAAAAATATACGCGTCGAATTGTAAACTTCCTCCGGTGGATCGTCGGTCAAAAACGTATAACGTTCAGCTTAATGTTATTCTTGAAAGTTTAGAGCTAAAAATATACAATCCCATTTAATCTTCGTAAACTTTAGGTAAGTATTCAACTGTGATTGTTCCATATAGGAAATTATTTTGTACATACTTATGTATAGCCCGAATCACACAATTATTTTGTACCTCATTGTTTTGTCCCGAATAAATTTTCTGTATTTTACAAGTCGGAAAATGTGAAGTTAAATACAAGCGGTGCGAAACCCAATCAATGCGCAGCTTTATGTGAGCTTCAGTCAGGATTGGACACTGCGCAGCTTGTAGCTAACTTCACATTCACCGACTTGTATGATTCGGGCTATACACGCCAATTATAGGAAAGTACAAGGAATACGCTCAATTAAATCATCAAAACAGAGAAGACAAATAATGCAGCTTGCAGTTGATACAGGCGAGAGCAGCAGCAGCGCTACTGCCCCGTTGCGCTGTACGCCGCGGCGCGGGCGCGGGCGCGCGGCTCGCAGCGAGATGCGTTATTTATTCACCGTATACTGCCGAGGCAGGTGTCGGATGATCTCCGCCTGTAATGCCGTTTCCATGGGATCCCCTGGATTTCTATGGAAATTTCCCAAATGGAGACACTTGTCGCTTATTTTGTTTTGAATATTTTATTGAATACATTGACGGCGATTGTGAACTTGAGTACGGTTCGACGTTATTTTCTTCTGGAGAGCATCTGTTATCTTTGCTTTTAAAGGAAAGCTTTGGAAGGTATTAAAATTGTTATTTAAAGGAACAAAATGAAATTTATAGTCAAATAGTAAGTCAATAGTAAGTGGGCAAATAAATCATTCATAACTGACATTGTTTCAAAAATAAAATATAGTATATCAGATATACGGCATATACCCTGCAGCAAGTAGAGCAAATATTAGATAACGTGGAAAAATAAAAGGATAGCTGTTCGAGAGTTAAAATGCAGTTCACATTTGTTTACATTATAAATGAGCTTAAGATCCCACGACACAAATACCTATATTATAGCGGCGACATAAGCACAATGCTAATGATTTCATAGTGTCTTGCTGACTATCTCGAGGTACAGCATGTCTTCACCGATAACTACGTTTGTAATTTTTTATTTCCATGTTTAACTAAATGCCATTACTAGTTTTAGCCTCATCTAAATAGTAATACTAAGCTGTAATAAATGGAATTCAGCGACTTTTCAGCCAGCTAGAACGCGGGCAGCACTTTACAACTGAACGCTGCCGTGGTTTTATTGGTTTAGCCTTTTAGTGGCTTAGAAACTCTGACACCAAACTAGCCTGCGTCCTAGCTAGATGTATTAACATTTTCTACTTCTTCTAGGTAGCCTTCTGCTTAATAGCAGATTGTGAACTCACACTGAAGACTGACGTGCCTTAAGAAAACAGGGGATTTAGGGGATATTTACTAACCTGAAATGCACGGTATACTCCCAACGGCCGCCACTTAAACGTGGTCGTTAGCACCAGTTAATATTTTTAGTGTCAACGTCCGCCTGTGGCGGTCTTTCGGACATAATTAGGTAGATATTATTTTATTTTCAATTGTTTGTTATTATAATATAACCTTACTAGCATACAATATTAACATTTGACACAAATCAGACCGATATAGAGTGATGTAATACAAACTCAGCAAAGCTCGCTCATTGCCACGACACCTTTATAATTGCTTCTGAACAACAGCGGGCTTAAATCGACTTTAACTTAAACTAGATATTGAATAGAAATGTCAGAAACAAATATTGGAATTTTCGCCGGAACAGTCTTTTGTGTGCGGTTGAATGGCGGTTAACGAATTTCCTTTAAATATCTTTGTTTTGGAATCGACAAAGATCGCTCCTTGAGAGATGGGAGTGGGCTCCGACTGGGCAGTTCTTAGTAGCAATTAGTTTCGAGATTGATTAGACGAGTTACACAAGTAGTCAGACCGCGTCGCTTTTAGCAGATGTAAACATCATCTTTCTGGTTACAGGTAATGAACTACGAAAAATTAATTTCAATATTCTTGAATAACGAAATAGTAAAGACTAATCCCTACTAATAGGTATTATAAATGAGAAATTAAATTTCTTTGTTACACTTTCTTGCAGCAGCATAGCGGGTAGACTTGATTTTTGGCATGGATTATGGCTGTTTAAAGGTTGGAAAGTGATATAGGCTACTTTTTGTCCCGAAAAAATAAAAGGTTCCTATTGAATAGAAAAAAATCAAAAAACGCAGACTAAGCTGCGAGCAAAAGCTGGTACTGCAATAGTTCGTTAAGTTCAATTGTAGATGAGTAGTTTTATTACAGTTATTGCTGAAGGTTCTTTTATGAAATGTCAACCCTATGAAATAAAATATTTTAAACAACATGTTTATTGTTTAAAATATAATTGGACTAAGATAACGTGGTCACAGCCGTGGTGGTCAAGAGGTCGTGACACCCGCCTTTCAATCGTGAGGTGGCGGGTTCAAATCCCCGGTCCCGTACCAATGAGTTCTTTGGAATTTATGTACGGAATTTCACATCACTGGCTTTTCGGTGAAGGAAAACATCGTGAGGCAACCTGCATACGTCCGTAGAAGAAATTCGATGGCGTATGTGAATCCACCAACCCGCACTGGGCCCGCGTGGTGGATATGGCCCAATCACCCTTCGTGGGTAGGCCTACGTCCTGCAGTGGACTGTTAAAAAAAAAAGGCTGGTACATACATACAAGATAACGTGGTAAATAAATAGTTATGTAATGTATTATCACTTAACTCAGGAAATCTTAGTTTTGGATAATAATAAATAATCTAAGATATTTTTTTCAGTTTCCGTAAATTTCTTACTTAAAATAGTTGTTAGAACAAAACTGCAGCACAAATTGCCTTGAAGTATTGCTGAGAGTATGTTTCCTGCATCATAATCCTCGCGGCGCTGACGGCGTAGTTAATGCAGTTGCCGTGTTCGCGCGCCGCGCGCCGCCGTTTGACTGCGAGTTAGCGTATTCATTACCTGCTGCCTGCTGCTCGCTGCTCCGATACTTTGAAGTGCTGCCAGATTGGGGCTTCCCTGAAATTTATAGGAAATTAGCATGCTGTTCGGTTAAGCTAGCTACAAATGTTTATAAATATTATGATTGCGAAAAAGTTTTTGTGTTAGTTACTCATTCATGAAGCAACAAAAAGAAAGATTTATTTAATTTTGGTCACGCATATGCAAGTTTATTCGTTGTTTAGAGATCAAAGAGTGTCATGAAAGTAGGTACATTTTAATCCTGAAAAATTAAAAGATCTTGAGAGAATTTCGTAGCATTCGATTCTTTTATTATAATATATAGTTTAATAGTACCATATCGTCATATACTTACATAACTAACTTATATACTTTATCGATCAAATATACCTAGTGTAGAGTATTACTGGAATCTATGGAGTGTGACTTTATATGCGTCATTGAAATATTGAAAATGCTATTATCATGCGAGAAATGCTCTGTTAGATAATATCGTACCTACTTGTTCCTCTTATATCGTGAGAGCATGTTTCATGAATGTGGTAGAGCAAATTTGAAGTATGTGTAGTGGGAACTCCGCGGGCGGCGCTGCAGCTAATAACGTAACAGTTTAATATCCTGCGAGTATTAATTACTTGCAAACCCCTCTTCCTACCCTCCCCGAGGCTCGTAGAGTCCCGCGGCGTACGTGCGGGTGCAGTTTCCTAAGACTAAGTACTGCACGCAAACGAGTACATTAAGCGGTGCATCTCAAGCAAAACTTGCTAAAGATAATATTGTTACAAACAAGCATGTTGCTGGGTAATACTTAAAAAAAATCCGAGCAATCATCCTCGGTAGGTAATATTGTAAATCCTTAAGTGTGTTTGTTACTTATTCATGCAACAAGAGAGGAAGTGATCGGCTTGATTGTTTTGCCTGGAGATAAAAAAGTTTAAAAGTCGGAAACTATCATAGGCTACTTTTATCCGGGAAAGAGATTGGAATATTTCAAAAAATAAAAAAATAATAGTTGTTGTGGCATAGTAGCAACCAAAACGAACATACCACGGGAACGAAGCCCCAGGTAAAAACTAGTCAGAGATATATTTCGCGTAGAATTGAGAACCTCCTCCGTTCCGTCGGTCAAAAATAAAATGGATTTCACATTTTTTTATTTTTGACCGACGAAATGGAGGAGGTACTCAATTCTTCGCGAATATGTATTTTTATTTTTATGTGTAACCATACGCATTACTTTTGACGTAGTTGTCCGATTTTAATAATTATTATTTTATTGGAAAAATATACTTCGAAATTGGTCCCATTTAAATTTTATCGAAATCGGCTGAGCCATTTTGATAAATCAACAAGAATGTGAAATTGCTATATTGATCCGTGTGTACTATTTGATAATTCTGTACACGGTTGAAGTCAGTCGTGCCATTTTTTGCTAAAAATAATTATAGGTAAGTATTGGGACCTGGACCCTGAATTAAAAGGGGTAAGTGAGTTAACAAGACATTAAAACGTTTCTTCTAGAAAACATCTCATTATTACATTAGTCACCCACGAAACTAAAATAATTTAAGGAATAAAAATAGACGACAAAATCTAAGTCACATGTCCTCACATGCACCCGCAAGCCACCCTTGAATGCAGAGTCCGAGTACGTAAATACGTATTATGCAAATGGTATCATTCACCTGCGGGCTCGAGTATCGAGCCGAGCGTCAGGAGAGCCCAGATACGGGGCGGTAAATCATCGGGAAGCGAAGTGGACGCGATAAGCTTCGGAGCGCTACTCCAGCACCATTCGCTGATGCTGCGGCTTTACGCGATCATATTATTACTTTCTATCAGCCATAGGACGTTTACTGCTGGACATAGGCCTCCCGCATGGATTTCCAATAAGGCCATATATATAGCGATACATTTTTTTCAAGTTATTTTTCGATTGGTCATTGGTGGGTGCCAGACCCATGACTGTGAGCCATTTTTTCTGAAGGACCCATTTTTAAATCGCGGAATAGAAATCACCTGTTAGATTTAAAAAAATCGTAGACGAATTAATGCTAAAAATATAATAGTAATTTTTGGCTTTAGATTTTTTAATTATTTTATTTACTATAAGAGTTTTGAACCAGGTGAATAAATATTGATCGAATGTTGACTTATAATTGAAAAACTAATCTCCAAATCTGCTGGATCATCAGGGATCGCAACGAAGCGGTGATGGAGGCTCTGGGCCAGGAGAAGGAGAATTGCCATAGGACCTGAAAAAGTGTAAGCATTGCGTGCATGCCCCAAGCATTCATGCTTTCGACTCGTCTGGTGGCTCACTCCTGTAATACCTGGTAGCCATGTTTTTTGGCTCTACTCGTGGTAGTTATTAATTGTTTCAGCCATTTGTGGTGTAAGACTTTTATCACATACATATGAACAATCTCAATTATTTTTTTACTAGTGCGCTATTTATTACTCTGGAACGCATTGCATTCTGCTTGACAAATATCTGATTTATTGATTGAATTGTGGTCCGTTGAATTCTTTTTTTATTCCGTATAGGTTTGCGTTTGATTACATACTGCCTGATGTTGAGCAGATATGCGGTCTAGGGTGTAGCACGCTTACCTATAAGATACCTATTTACTCGGGATTTGAAAACACCCACGTTGTACTAAAGCGGGAAGATCAGTCTATTTTATTAATTAAAGTTGGAATAAATAAGTAATGCAAAAGATTCATCTATCTTTATTTAACCCTGACCATTCAATTAAAAATATGAAACAGTAATTCGTACCGTATCTACTTATTATCAAACAATCATGAAGTCTTAGGCTGAATTTTATGATTACAGGCAAAACCTACGACACTAACCCGCTGGAGATAAGCAACAAGACTCAGCAACATCAACAACAATAAACCTTTTTAATGCATGCTTGTAGAATGACCCATAAACAACGTCTGTACGTTATTTTACGGGAACAAAACGGAATGCAATGGCCTGTTTAATAATTTAAGGCGTCGTGCCATTGTGCGGGTAAAGAATGGAAGATCATCTTGCTTACAAAAATGGCAATGAGGCCAAAACGCTGCTTTAGATGACTCGCGGAAAATAGCCCATTGATCACTCCGTCTCGAGAACGCCATGAACTTTATACTCCATAGATCCCATTGATATCTCGCAGAATTAAACCTGCGCCATCGTGGACCTTACTGCTGCGAGATAAGAACGACAGAGTTTATTAAAATTGATTTAATGCAGTAATCAATCAGTCGCCATTGTGAGTTCTATTTCAAAAGGGGTAGGGTTCATTTCGTATTGGTGAAAAGTGAGGGCAAGTTGTAATGAATGAGGCAATAGCCGCTGGAATCCGATAGTTTTGAGGCTTCTCGCGGAGTTCAGGACTCGACTCATTAATTGCTATTGAATAAGAGTTCATAAGTCGCTTCGTAATAAGTAATAGTTAAAAATAGTAAAAATAACGAGACGTGATAAACAAGTAATTAACAGTACCAAAGCACAGAAGACCCAGTAGTAATTGACAATCCACCATAAAATTACACTTCGAGTTCGCCGTCGCATAGCGCTTTACGTATCCGTATGCGTAGAGCTCATCCATTTGTTACCGGTGGAGAGACAATCTTTATGCTGCTAATTCGTTTATAATATTTAGCTTCTTAAACACATCAATAGTATGATAGCTTATTTGAATACATACGTTGCCTACTTTTACGTCAACTTAGATAAATAGCCAAATGAATGAAATAAATGATGATGTGTAACCATAACCATAAATTCATGCAAGGCTGCAAAACGTACGAGTAAAATTACGGAAATTGAGTGTACACCAGTAAATATTACTGGTGTTGATAAATAACGTCGTAACATCATCCTCGAGAGTTTGCGTGAGTCGGGCCCGAGGGTTCCGCACACCTGCAAGAACAATCTGTTCAATGTATAAGCAAAAGACACATAATGATAACTTTTTGTACGTGAAATAGTGTAAATTAAAAATCCAGTACTACTGGTAGTGCTACGGGTAAGAAACATATCTCAAACGGGTTATTAAAGATGAAGCACTTTAGTATTCGATTTTACAAGGAGGTACAAATACAAATACAATACAAAATTTCCAAACGAGGCATTTTGCAAGTGTGCCATTATGACCGACGTGATCCGAAATGTCTTGAATTCAAAATCAAAAATAACGTAAATCACTTTTTATTCAATAATGTTTGCCCGTTCTGGCTTCGCCTAGTTACATTTTTTTTATTCCGTTTAGTTTTTTTTTTTGCGTTTGACTACATACATACATGCTTACAATTCGTATATACCTTGCAAACCTTTTCATTGAAACTATTAAAAATCTATTTCGAATATGTTGAATATTTTGGAAGATTTAAGCCTAATACACACACAGACACAGACGGACAGACAGAGACACAGAAATAGCGGCTTTGCTTTGTGATATGTAGTGATTACCCTAGCAGCGAAAACCCAGTTATTAAGTCATTAAATTCATTTATTTATTCATCTATATATTTACTCGTAGGTAGGTGTAAAGGTACCTACTAGAATAACAGCTAGAGAGACTATAAAAATACTTTTTACCATCGCTGTGTGGAACTCTAAGGTATACATTGATAGCAACGGGACGCTGCAGTGCTGTAAAATAAATATTATTCTAGTACGAGTAGGTAGAGGTATATCTACTCCAATTTCGCCTGACATCCTCAAAAAGACAAGATTTATTTTTAGCTTCTGTGGCCCTTTCATCTTTATCTATCGTCATTATTATTTACAAAAAAATCTAAGAAAATTTTTACCCAATTTTGTGACGTCATTTCCGATACGGATATGACGTGAAATATTTGCTATTAAAATACTTCCTCGGAAAAGTTTTTACAAAAATGTTTGAGAAAAATATTGAGGTAATCGAAAAAGTTCAAAAAATATATCAAAATAAGTAGGTATATCACAATAGTGTGCGTATTTTTCATTGCAAACTTTGCAGATGCTGAATGACAACAATAAAGTAAGCTTACCAAACAGAACGTGTCACACTAAGCCAAGAGCTTTCTTTCGTAACTGAGCACCAAAAATAAACAGCAAAACGTTGCACGAAGTTAAAAATAATAAATTCCCGGTGGAGTTAGTGCGATCTTAACTCACGTCGCAACAAAATGTAAACTTAAACACGAAATATGTGCATAATTATGCGAGCGCCCGCGCCGCCGCGCCTCCGTCAACCAGCGCTGCTGCTGGGGTTTAGGACCTTTTTTCTTGGATAATAAGGAGATATTGTTTAATATAAATTATAAAAGGTCATCACCCTACACTTGTGGAAAGATGAAGTTAGATGGAGTTAGTTTAAACCAATTTCTGACAATATTTCGATTTCGTATTGAAATATTGCATGAATAAATTGACAATGCGTTCGACCGTCGATAGAGCAAAACCAGGGAGCTTAAATAACTTTTTTAGCTCCCATGGGATCGATCTCCAGAGATTTTGGCAGTTAATTTGTGCTAATGATAGTGTTGAAGGTTTTGTCTTATTACTGAACACAGAAATTGCACAATTACGTTATTACCCACAGAAATTTTAAATTGATAATATTTTTTAATCATAAAGGCTCTTTGAAATATATTCGAATAGTATTTATCTGATCTAGTTCTACGCATAAATTGGGTATTACCTACTTATTTGTCGATGCAGTCTAAACACGCTCTTAAAAATAATAAAAATGTATAGTATAGTACTTAATGTTACTTATTTTTCCACTCAAATACAACCTATTTGAACTAGTATCTACTCACAAGTACAAAACGTCATCTTGACGTTATTGTCACTTGTCACATCAAATCGGCTGATCAAATCAAAGAGACAAATCGGATCGATATTCTCACGAAAGATGTTGAAAATTCCACGATTGGTGGCGACAGCGCGGCAGGCTTGTCTGCTGGGCTCGCGCAGCTCGTGGCAGGCGTGTGAGGCGGGCGCGGGTCCGTGGCCGGCCTGCATGACGGGCGCGCACCTGCGGCGTAGCCTCTCCACCACGGCCGAGCTGCGCGGCGCGCGCAAGCTGGCGCAGCTGAAGAAGCAGCAGGTATATCATTCTGAGTTACAAGCCAATCTTTTTTCCTCAGTGCCATTCTGATCTCAGACCAAATAAAAAATCAAGACAGAACCTTGTGTCATGAGAACAGTCATGTGAGGACATTTTTTATATATGTGGTGAGTGCGTCGGTGTTACGCCTCCATAGTTTGACTGACGAGCCAAGGCACAGTTTCTTTGTACGTGTTTGCGTGTGTAATTGTGTCTGTACACGGCGAGGCTTAGTTTTGCCGGCCTCACTGGTGTTTCTCAAAAAACAAGTTTACTGTCTTGATTTTTTAAAATTTTAATTTATTTTATTTACTTCCATATCATTACTTATCATAATCGGTCTGAACTTTTGATATCTACCGACTCTTGCATGTAGCAAATTTATGTATTAAACTGAAGGGCTGTGACAGGCGGACTTCCAGTGCGAGGACGGGCGGCCGGTGTTCCTGAAGGCGGGGCTGGCGGACCGCGTGCTGTACTGCCTCACGCTCGCGCTCTGCGCCTTCGGCCTCTTCAACGTGCTGCTCGTCATCTACGACCAGGCCAAGCCCAACTCGTGGAAGGGTAACACGTGCTAAATATATACATGCAATAAAGTTTGTAATGCGTGGTAATCTGTTTCTTTGTGTACCAATCACGTATGATCTACGAGCAAAGTCGTTTGGTGCTTGGTATTACCGACCTTCTTGATAATTGATTACTTAAAAACTTTCATCTTTGACCATGCCGTGCCACTCACATAGAAGGATATCACGTGTTAGGCGCTTGCTATAAAATCTAGACATGATAGACGTGTCCAGCCAAGACTAAGAACAAGGAACTGGCGACGCGACGTGTGTAATATTACACGAACCATTTCGAGCCACTTTTGACCCCTTCATAACTCGAAAACGATTAAACCAAAATTTATGAAATATAGCCTGTTTATTAAAGTTGTTTTAATAAAAATTTCGTTAATTTTACTTCAACAGTTAATTATATATTAACGATCAAAAATTTGAACTTCCCCCCCCAACTCCATGAACTAAGGGATGAAAGCTTGTATGAGACTTTTACTAATTTTCATGCTAGAAGTCTAAAAATTCATGTAAAGACTTTCGCAAATTTTGATGCTAGATGTCTGAAAATTGATAAAGGTATGTTATATAATATAAAACACGTACTTTATGATTTTTAATAAATCATCTCCCAATCCTTGAAATTGGGGGATATAAGTTGGTATAGGATTTCCGCAAGTTTTAAAGCTAGGGATCTGAAAATCGATAAGAGTAGGTACTTATTGTAATAAATATTCTACAAAAAGAAGTAAAATCCAACAAAAACATTTTTCAACAAGACCACAGTTCGCACTTTCAAAAAGTTGTCAGATCTTACGTAGAGCCAAGCTTCTAACTCTACACGCCTTAACTCTACAAGTACTTACTTTACAAACTCTACACCTTAGTCAATATATGCGGCTTAGCTGTTTCGCTAACTGCACATGGGCCTAAAGTGAAAATTAATTATTAACTGTTCACTAATTCTGTTATACAAATAGTTCTTGATGTAACAGAACAGAAGTCATATATATTGACTAAGCTCTAAAGTTTGTGGAGTAAGTACTTGTAGAGTTAAGGCGTGTAGAGTTAAAAGCTTGCCTCTACATAAGATCTGACAACTTTTTGATAGTGAGAAATGTGGTCTTGGCTATATTTCACATGAAAATGTTTTTGTTGGATTCATTTTGTCATATCAATCTGCTTCTTTTGTGTACCCTTCAATAAACTGCCATGTGTGTGTCTACAGGGATCCCGTGAGGGATGAAGGGGCGTATATGTTAGTAAATTTTTGTGCTTTTAACTTCCAACGTTATAACAAAGTTGTAAAAAGTTAACATTTTGTTTCTTTGTGACGATAATAAAAAATATATATTATTTCAATTTCATTATACTGTGAATGCAGTGAACTAGTTGTACAGAGTACGCGTGGCTGAAACCCTGAAAGTGTCGCGCAGGGCGGGCGGTCCAGCGGGGTGAGAGGGGGGAGGCAGCCGGCTGCAATTATAACTCAAATGCAACTTGCCATTAAGCAAAATAAGCTGATTTTTCATGAAACATGGCCGGAACTCGGCGAAATTAAAATTGAAGCTCATTTGCATTCAGAGCGCTATGTGTTTGGTGAAGTGACTTCTGTCGCAGCTGTGTTGGTTCACGTTTTAATGAGCTCGGTTCAAAAATACTTTAAAATACAAACTTTAGTAGAAAGACATGTCGTTTCTTTTTATTAGGACTTTGAGGACGATGCCGGAAGGGAACGAATTAATTAGAGCGGCATCTATTTACATTTCAATGTCTGCTAATTAGTTTTATTTCATTTTTTGAAAGTTATTTTTTCCCCCATTCATTAATATGTCTAAAGATTACTTTAGACATATCTGGCTCTTTCTGTGTACTGGTCCTAACAACATTGCAACAAAATCAGGTAAACTGTAGTTAAATGCCTAGCCAGTTGTTTTTATAAACTGACTTGTCACATTTATATGTACAGAGATAGGAATACTGAAATTCAACTTTTAGAAAATGCTTTCATTTTTACGGTTCCGTACCTCAAAAGGAAGAAACGGAACCCTTAAAGTACCATTTTGTTGTCCATCTGTCTGTCTGTTTGTATGTCAAGACCTTCTATCTCAAGAACGCGTAAAGTTAACGAGTTGAATTTTAAGCCATATACCTACGTGTACCTACGGCCTCTTGCAGTTGTGTAAAAATCAGTTATCATAGAAAAAAGTTAGATACGTTAATGTCGTAAAAAACGCATATTTCGACAAGATTTGTACAGAACCCTCGGTGTGCGAGCCTGACTCGCACTTGTCCGGTTTTTTAGCTCTCACCTCTATTTTAGGCTATAATATTTTGGTGGTAAACCAGGTTGTTACTGACAAGTACATGTGTGTTAATATCAATTAGAACGTTGCTGATTTGAATATAATTATTGAAAACGGCCATGTTGCTATCGCTTCGAACTTTGAGGATTAAATATGTTACTGAACGTAAGTCCCAGAATTGGTAATTTCATGTTTTCGATCGCTACCCCTAACTTTTGAACTATACAACTGGCTAGTTAAAGTCCCAGCAGGCATTTAGTAGCTGAAATCTCCGCACATAGTTCAAACCATCATACACGTTTCGATTTGGGTAGAGCCAACCGCCAAATTGGATCGTGTTGTTATGTGATCGGTCCGAATTATTGTTACTTATATTGAATGAAGGCGATCGGTTTCTACCTGCCAGCCATAGTACATCGGCACGTAGTTAGTACCCTCTAGTAATAGTACGCGGCACATGTCAAGGACGCATATATACTTGTCTTAGGAATGATGGGCGCTGGCCCTACTAGGACCGTCCGCATTGCAACAAAACGCCTGTGACTATGTTGGACAGCGATCCCAATCTGGTTGGCTTCAACCAAATCGGAACATGTCTTTTCAGTGTAGCTCGCCGCTCGCCAGTCCCCACGTGTTTCGGTCTTGTTTCACGGACAGCGAGTTACACCTAACGCCGCACGTGCGCGGAATGCAGGGCAATTCTATTGTTCACTCCACGTTCAACAAACACGCTTTGACGATTATACACATTCAAACAATACTATTTATTTAAAATCTATTTAGTTCCTATAAAAACATAGCTATCGGATTAAACATAATTTATAGTGAACTGCGACTATAAGACACGTTCCTGCAATGATAAGTAGCCATCATAATCATCATCTTGTCCTCGCATTATTTTATTTTATTACTTCACTGTACCACACGTCATCTCATCATCAACTCCTTTTTCTCACATATTATCTTTCACACAATTCATCCACACTATTTTGGTCATCCGTTCCCGCTTTTGCCGCTTACCTTCAGGTTTAAAGTTCTCTTAGTGGGATGACTCTCCTCCCGTCTCATATACGAGTAATATACCAAGATCCCATTCTTTAATTGCTCAATGCTCAGTCACTGGGGCTATTTTGAATTTTATATCATGATAAATTTTTCCTTAACATACTCATTTTTAAAAGTATCCATTCATGTCACTCCACAAGTCATACATCTCAGCATTTGCATGTTCGCTGCAAGTAGGAAACACCCGTAATTTCCTAACATTTTCCCCTCTGATGGCCCAACGCTATAATATTATGTCTATTATTGTCGCTATAATATTATGTCTATTAATGATTTATTGACTATAAACTTAAATATTGACAATTTTTGATGAAGAACTGGCTGGCGCCCGAACTAGGAATTAAACTGTATTACAGGCGCCAGAGCCCTCCGACGATATTTGACAAAATAAACAAAAGTATACATTAGAATTAATCAAAATATTACAAGTATGATATATACATACCTATAAATTTTAAAAAATATTAATAATATTTCTTGTTTATGAAAAGAAAGATTTGATTTCGATAATTAAATTACATAAAGCCAATTTTAAGCATTTAAATCGATAAACCTTACAGATACACTTATTAAACACAGTTTTTATTCTTGCACAATAAGGGGTCATTTACTGTGGGGGAAGTTTATGTCCAGCAGTGGAAGTTCTATGGCTGAAAAGAAGGAAAAAAACCGGACAAGTGCAAGTCAGGCTAGCACACCGAGGGTTCCGTACAAATCCAGAAAATTTCACATAATTGGGTAAAGTACGTTGTTAAAATTTTTGTACTCGTCATCATCATCAACAAAAGTTTTTTTTTTAAATCTCGTCATTCATCGAAAATTGTTGAAATAATTAAAAACCTGTTTTAGCATGTGCTAATGAAGCTCTTTTAAATGATACCTTACATGATACGACTTACGCACTTTGAATTTTAAACCCATATTTTGTGAATTTTGAAGCCCTAATTTGTTGTGATTTAAGTAAAAATGATCAGTTTTCAGATTTATTCCTATACTTATGTGTACCTACTCTGAGAACGCTTTTCGCCAAATTTCATAGTTAAATGTCAACGGGAAGTACCCTGTAGGTTTTGATTTTTGTGAGTGTCGAAATATGCGGTTTTTTACGACATAAACAGCTCTGACTCCTTTATATAATAACTGAGAAGTTTTTCCTTTTTTTAAATTTCAAAGCGACATCTTTACGCGTTCCCGAGATAAAGAGTCTTGACATACACACAGACGGACAGACGGACAACAAAGTGATCCTATAAGGGTTCCGTTTTTTCCTTTTTAGGTACGGAACCCTAACAAGATCTAAGTTCTGTGTTTCAAGGAATTATTTTGTCTTATACAAATTGGATAATAAATGCAATTTGTTTCAAAACGAATTATAGGTAGAAAAATAAGGCAAACCTTGGAGTCATGAAATAAATGAGTCGGTAGTTTGAATTTCCATTATAACTGTGTAATACTATTCCGTTCCGACTCAATAAAACTTAGGGAACATTATTTCCAATTCTACGGTCAGTAAATAAGTAAATGTTATTCATTACGATAAGTAAATTGATATTCCGAAGTACGTCCGTAATCCAACCAGCCACCTTGTATAATGCAAATTCCCCGCTCCCATAACAAGATTTCCCTAACATTTGTTCCGTCCGTGTTGGCTCACGTTCCGCGCTCCTCCGCGCACTCTAAACTTTTAATTCAAATGTAAACAAAACGAAATTCAACTCGCTTTTATTCGATTCGAGAATTATTCATACGCAGAGAGCCATTACTCCATTAGTCCTAGCGTTAATATTCACTTGAATATTATCACTCCCGACCCACAGACGTGGAAGAAAAACAATTTCAACTCTACAATAACAAGCGTAGAGTATATTTTGTTTCGGGCAAAGTTTGTTTAAGATATGTGAAATCGGAAATTGCTTATGAAGAAGGAAAACTTTGTCGATTGTTATTACACAAGTTGAGAGTTTGAATGGGGCTTTAATTATTGTATTATAATGTTTGTTTTATGGTCGGGAGATGGCGCGGCGGAGTTGCCAACATTCATATTGTTTTATTTGATGAACTTTTATTTGGTTCAGTTGTTCGCTTTTGATAAACATCCAGTGAATAAAAACTCTAGGTTTTGTAACTTATAATTTTTATGTTATGAATATCAAATATTAATTACGTATTAATCAAAATTAAGTATAGATAATGAATATAAAATGAGGCCGTTTTGACATAAATTGAAGTATGTGGGGTTTTTAACTAAACAGAAATGGATACCTTTGCAAATAATTTAATTTCTTTAAATCTATTTATTTGTTTTTTCACAATTGTATCAATTTTATCTGCTATTTAACAACGAAGTCCAACAATAAATAAATAATCGAAGCCTTCTTCAAAATACAATTAAGTATTGTACATAGAAGAGTCCTACAAAAGTAGGAAAGTTCAAAACAATTTGGATTTGCAAACACGATTATCTCGAACTAAAAATGAGATGAACTTCCTTCATCACAAAAATAATTTTACTGCAAACTCGATAACACAGGGCGCAAACGAGGAAGTGACAAATTGGAAAGCGAAATAATCAAATAATTTGGTGATTTCTTTCGCAAACAGCCGTCGATGGCCTCTGTTTGCCTCCCGCGCTTCTGCAGCCGAAGATACGGGGCGGTAGAGTTTTTGCAAAAAGAGAAGAGTCGTAGGTGAGGTCGCCCGTGTGCCATTTTACCAATTTTGTTACGTTGACAACACTGTTCTATCATTGCTAGTACAACTAAAAGTGTTTGACACTAATTGTAGACACCAATTCGGTTTTGATCAGTAGACTCGCGTCTACCAAGTAGTCTACCTTGTCTGCTGATCAAAATCTTATTGTTATTTCACAGTAACGCCACGACGCCTCTCTTTTTGCACAAGCTCTACTCGACAACTCGTATTCATTTCACTCATAAACTAGTCCTCCGCTTCGTCACCAGCATCATATCAGTTGTAAGACATCCCCTGTTGGACATAGACCTCCCTGTAGATTTCCAATAGGTAGGAGCTGCTGCAAGCGGCTCGTATCCAACGTCCGGCGTCTGGCGGTGCGCTCGCCTGCAGCACGTGTTCTCTGCGCTATGTGCTGTGTTCACTGCCACTTTAACTTGCCTACGGATCTTCTCATAATTTAGTTTAGTTCCGTAGAATACCGATAAGTACTATGTTATGTTAGGCTTTACTTAATTCCACCGCCAGCAAACGCCACCGCAATTTAAGCCTACTTTCAAAGGGCGTTTGTGCCGAATGTACCCTTCACGAGAGAATCACGACAGAATTCATCAATTATTATTTTATACTACGGGACTAATCGCGCACTAAAATTACGAGATAAATAAATACCTCCTCATCCCGACGTTTCGGCCGAGTTGCAACGACCGTGGTCACGGGTAGACTGAATTCAAACTGAAAGAATTCATCAAGTACTATTATGTTACCAAATGAAAATGTTTCCTACTACTAACGCCAAGTACTTACCAGTAGTGTACACTAGAGCCTAGCTAAAGCTACCTCTCGAAGACAGTGGAATTTCTGATTGGGAATTCCTAGGTTCGAATGAAAATCTTTCTTTACGAAAAATAGCGTATTGTGTCTTATATTATTCGTAATAAACGCTATTGAAGCGAAATCGACACAACATTTGAAATAAATAATTGACTGTAAAATCCTTTCACAGCGTAGGCATGTGTCTATTCGGTGTTAAAATGTCGACGTGCGGAGTAAAAGGGAAGCTACGAGTACCAACGGTTGCAAACAACAAGACAAGGCGGCTAGTTATCAGTAACTGCTGCCAGACAAGGCGAGCTTTACTTGATCCACGTGTGAACTAGGCTTGCGTGTTCAGAGCCCTGCCCATTGCCGCTTCAACTTGCTAATCCGCTAGGCTACGTAACTGGCGGTAACTGTGGTTATGTTCACCGGTCCAGTACAGGATAATTGATAATAGGCATAATGAATAAAATATATAATTAGTCCGTCAGAAAGACTTTCAAAAAATATTAAACACGTTTTTTTTTCTTTTGTCAATTAAAAAAAAATGATGAAAATATACCTATTCCATCAAAGTTCTGCGTGACGTCACAAGTGACATATTTGTATAGACTTCTGTAAGAGTGACTTTGAGACTTAAGACTTTGACAAAGTTTATCTTTGTCTTTTGTTGTTTGATTAGCAAAAGAAAAAATACATGTTCAATATTTTTTGTTAATCTAACTCGTGGACTAATTATAATAATTATTTTTTTACCGTCATCATGCCTATTATCATATACAGGTAATCCTTTGATCACATTATTATTACCTATTAACAACATGTATAGAATATTTAATTTCGGGTTGATCCAATAGTAGTCACTCTTAAGAGGCTGTGCGCAAGTTACCTGTTCTCAGGTCTATAAATGTGTATCTGAAAAAAGAGAGTACGAGTATAATAATATATGTAATAAATAGATACGCATAGAAAAAGTGGCAGCTAGAAACTATATTGGGAATATATTTATGGCGGTAGTTACACGGAAAATATTGCGAAAAAATAACGTAACAGCGACGATAAACTATCCAGCGATGGAGACAAAACTGATTGGAAATGAAAAATAAGACTGCTGGGTACTAACATGCTAGGTTAGATTAGACACCACGTCTAAAATTTTAATGTGAATTTGAAAGGTTGTGTTTTTCTATAAATAGATTAACAGAGACAATGCTACACTTTTTCACGACTAGGTTCAATAAAGGCAGTAGATTTCTACTAAAATTTTGACAGTGTAAAATTATCTTCACTTGCTTGCTATTATTTATCAATTTGATGTAGAGACTTAGCATGACCGGTTGTATTATAGTTTGAGACATACCTACACATCCATTATGTGGCAGGGGGTTTTCCTTAATACTGATTCGTGAATACAAAAATATCCAACCACCTCGCCGACCTGCAGTAAACGTTGGAAAAGTGCGTCTTATTCGCGTGCCCTGCCCGTTGCCAGCCAATCAATCCATGTATCTTACGATACTATGCACGTGTGAGTCTATACATTGATACTGGAATGGCCTTTACTCCCGCCCCTGGCGTGGAATCTGCAGTAAACTACTAAACTAGCTCGAACGCTCTAAATAAATAATTCATTGGTTGCAAGCTGCAGGGCTCTAGCGAGAAGGCCAATAATCAACTTAACTTGATACTACATAATTGAAACTAACTGAAGTATTAATACTTTCTTAAGCTGGGTACTCACTTAGCAGTGTAGCATGTAACGTATCAGATACGGTATCAAGTGAGTACGTAGGCACGAGCCCGCTGCGAGCCGCTCGCGCCTGGAACGCTGTAAGCTCGCAGTGACCCGCCGAGTGGCGGTATCACTGCGAACACAAAGACGGCTCGCAGTGTGCTCGTGGACGGTGACAAGACCGCTTGTGTTGTGAGTACGTAGGCGCGAGCTTTAAATGAACTTACGCATTCATTATGGAGTGGACTGAAGGAAAAATATTAAATCTAATTGAGGTTTACAAAAATACTCCAGTTTTGAGGGACCCTAAAGATAAAATTATTAAAAAAAACATCTAAATGTGGATGCTTGGAAAAATATTGGACATGCTATAGATTGGGTGCGTCGGGCGAAAACAGTAAAGTAAGATGATCACATTATTGTCTAGCTACAGGAGAGAGAAAATGTACATGCATATGAACGCAGCAAAAATATTGTACATGAATATGAACGTAGCACTAGCCACTATTTGAGACATGTTGTCAATGGCGTCGTCGCGAGCACTGCGGGTCCGTCAGCTCGTGGCTAGATACGCGGTGGACCGTGGACGAGCCGTACCCACTTGCAGGTTGATACCGTATCTGATACGTTACATGCAACACTGCTAAGTGAGTACCCAGCTCAACACTTTCTTTATTGAATTTCAACTTGGCATTTCTTCTGTTTTGACTCTTAGAGTTTAGTGGACCCGAATGTCATCGTAGAACGATTTCATTTACTTCTTGTATCATCAACAATGGCTTACAATTTTTACAATTAATTTGATCTGCACTGCTTGACCCTGTCAGTACGGGAAGGCTTAGTTTTTTTACGAATATATATCACCATTTTGCTCACATTGGAAATTATGGCTAAAAATAGTTATCTACAAAATGTCCCTGATAAACATTACATTATCGATGGTTTGATTGATATATTCGTAGCAATTGTTTGTCACCGCGAGGTCTACTGTTCGGAAAACTACTAGTAATATGTATTTTAGTATTTATTCAATACTGTTGTACCTAAAAATCCTTTAAATTTAGAAAAGAATCCCAGTGGCAATATTTATTGCTCATTATGATCCTTAACCGCTGTCGAAATAGTCATAACACATGATTGGATGAGCAAGTGCTCATGTAAGCGTACTCAGTAATTAGTAAACCAAACAGTATTAGATTATGGATATCCGGAAGTGCAGCATTCGGCACCTCCGGGCCTCCGCCATGAATGATGCACCGCTGCGGCCATATCTTGCCACTTCCGACGGCGCGCGACGCCGCGCCGCCCGAGCCCGCCTGACGCCCGACAACGACAAAAAAAAGAAAACGAGAGAATCGGGCATAAAGGCATCAGTATGCTGAGTGTGAGTTTTGTCGTAAACATGACGCGCTCTTCATAAAAATTACATGCTTAATACGCGCTCGCCGAAGAGCGCGTTATGTTTACGACAAAACTCACTCTCAGCATACAGGTATCTGACCTGAAGTTAAGATTTTTAAAACATTGTAGTAGGTATATCGCATCTGATCTATACAAATAATTTAATTAATTAATGGAATTGTTAAAATATTCAAATTCCCGCCTTATTGAATTGACGTTTGCTCCGACCATCTGTCAAACCGATCAATAAAACCGATTGCAGCGCCCTCTTTTCCCCTCATTCACCGACAGCCGCCATAAGCGCTCCTTGTATTGTCAATATGATAAAAGACTCCAATTTTCTTGCTTAGAATATGCAGTTGTAACATTTGAATTACTCTTCAAAAGTTTAGTAGGTATGTCTTATCCCTAAAGTTGCGGACTGCTTCAAAGAGGACATCACCTAGCGACATAGGTTTGCATTTGACCATATCCTGCCTGTGATTCCGTCTAAAGTGCACGTCAAGCACGTTTGCTAAGAAGTTAGGTACTTATTGATTCTTGTACTGAAGTGTAGCACGTTTGCCAAGAAGTATGGGACTTATTGTATTTGGACTGAAATAGGACGCATCTTTGCTGCTCGTACTAAAAATCTTCCATCCGTGTCCAGGCCGGGCTCGACGCCTCGCCGCAGCAAGCATCTGATGAAATAAACGCGCGCCTCGCAACCTCCTCCTCATTCATTCACGAGGTTGAACAATGCATTGCGCTATCGGATGCGGTTACCGAACTGATTCACATAGCGTCTAACAATAAAGTTGTCAGAACCCAAGTTTATTTACTAGTACATAAATTTTAGCTTTCGCTCAAATTATTCAACGGTGTCTTAGAGTACATAATAAAGACACTAAATTGGAGCGAAAGAGTAGTTAAAATCAACGGCCGCTTCATGTCGCACCTAAGTTTCGCCGACGATCTTGTTCTCATAGCTGAAACCGCCGCAAATCTCCAACTCATGCTCACAGAGTTACAAGAGGCGTCTGAAAGCATCGGTTTGAAAATGAACATGACCAAAACCAAGATTATGACCAACCAATCACGAAGACCTAGTGTCGTCGTGTACATTTATCTCGGTCATTGTCTGTCTTTTGACCGAGGCTCTCAGCTAAAAGAGATCGCTAGGCGTGTACAGCTCAAGGGTGGGCTGCCTTTGGAAAACTTGGTGACATCTTTAAATCTAAAATCCCACAATGCCTGAAGACCAAGGTTTATAACTAATGTGTGCTGCCCATACTCACGGCACCGAAACATGGTCCCTTACTAAAGAGCATATTTACAAAATCCGTGTAGCTCAAAGAGCTATGAAACGCTGTTAGGTATCCGCTTGATTGATCGTGTCCCAAACGTGGAAATTCGATGTCGCACAAAAGTCAAAGACGTAGGCACACGCATTGCCAAGCTAAAGTGGAGATGGGCAGGACACTTGGCTAGACGGGATGACAACAGGTGGACCAAGGCAGCCACCGAGTAGTACCCGAGAGAAGGACGAAGACATAGAGGCAGAGCACCAGCCCTATGGTCGGATGACGTCATCAAACTTGTCGGGATGCAATGGATGAGGCTAGCACAAGACCGGAAAGAATGGCGAGAAACAGAGGAGGCCTATACTCAGCTGTGGGTGGAACAGGCTGAATAGATATATTGTTAGACATAAATTATCTGTTCCTTATTTTACAACAAAATATACATCAGGGAAAGTTAATAACATGACTTATTTCATTTATATATATTTATAGTAAAACATTAAACTTTTCTTCTAAGTGGAACAGTTAATTTATTGAATAAAAGCAACGAAACCTTCAATGGCCTATAATTGAGCAATGATTTAGAACAGATGAGTGCTTGCTGCTACGTCAATACTATACAAATAATATATTGTCGAAGCACGACAAAACGTGTTTATCCCTCGTAGCTTTACTAATAATATATGGAACAGCTGATTTTTCCTTCTTCGCAATAGGCTAGTTGACATTTGTTTGATGTTGTTTTTAAACATTCGCGATATGAACACATTATTATTATATACTACGGGACTAATCGCGCACTAAAATTAAGAGATAAATAAATACCTCCTCATCCCGACGTTTCGGCCCAGTTGCATCGACCGTGGTCACGGGTAGACTGGAATGTGGAACAGCTGGTACCGCCAATTCAATTTGAAGTTGAAAAATTGTCACTACGACACACAACACTGACGGTATCTAACAATGTCCTTCTACCTACACTACGCGATTTACATTTATTGACAAGAGGATTCCATGACGCCGATAACTTAAATCCATCCTTCCGGTTGAAATTCTTATGTTTTTTGATTTCCACCGCTTCACGAACTATTTTTGAAAAATAGTGTCGATCCGTGGAGAGGACTTTTGGGTCGTGGAGCTCGATCCAATGACCAGTACCTCCGTCAAGCAAATGCTCAGCTATTACAGCAGACTTCTGTATCTGGCGGTTTTTGACTGCCGCGATATGTCTTTGATCCGTTCAGCAATAGTACGCTTCGTTTGATCTATGTAGGAACTACCGCAGCTGCAATCCACCTTATATACACCAGGAGTCTGAAACGGAATGACATCCTTTGGCGTTCTGACTTGGCCCAGTAGTTTGGGTAAGGAAGTATACACTGTCTTGATGGAGTAATCCTTTAGCAAAGTCTCCACCTTAACCGTCACTCCTTTAACATAAGGAATGAAAGCCGGCTGCCTCTCAACGTCGAAACCGTGCTTCCGATACCTGCGTCTACCTAGGTCTCGCTTTTTTACATTATAACCATTTCTCTTTAAAAAGTCCCGCACATGCGCTTTCTCGGTCGCTACATGTTCAGCGTCACAGATGGCATCCGCTCTGTCCAGCAGCGCTTTGAGCACCGACTGCAAAAGGCGCGGATGATGGAGTGAAGTTGCGTGTAGGTATCTGTCTGTGTGCATGGGCTTCCTGTAAACTGAGTGTGCCAAGGAGCCATCGGACCTCGCCATCACCTTGACGTCTTAGAATGGCAAAGTTTTCTCCACGTCCATCTCATAAGTGAACTTAATGTTAGGATGAATAGAATTGAGATAATCCACAAACTGGTCAACCTCTTCTTTGTCTGCCTTCATCACGCAGAATACGTCATCCACATACCTCTTCCAAACCTTTATCGCAGCTAATTGTAAATTTATGGACTTTTTAAAATGTTTGATCCAGATGTTTGCCATCACCGGTGCCAGCGGGCTCCCCATAGCAACACCATCAATCCGGAGGTAGTGTTGTCCACAATAAAGAAAGAAACTACCTTCAAGGCAATTCCTTAGCGGTATCATTAAGTTTTCTGACAAATGGTTCTCCTTTAACGATTCTCTGATCACTTTGAGACACTCCTTTACCGGAACTTTGGTGAACAACGATTCGACGTCATAGCTCACCATAATGTCATCTGGTTCTAGATTTAGGCCTTCAATGATTTCGAAAAAATGACGGGAATCCTTCACGAAAGACGAGGTCCTACCTACCCATGGCTGTAATTCTGACGCCAAATACTTCGCCAAATATTAGGTAGGTGAGTCTGACTTACAATAGGTCGTAAAGGCGTGTCAATTTTATGAATTTTCGGTAACCCATTTATCTTTTTTTCAGTGTGCACAATATCTATAAGGTTATGTGCCCTGTACTAAGCCGAAAAGTTGTTCATAATGATGGCCTAAACCACCCGATTAAGACCATAGTTATGAACAACTTTCTGGTCTGTGTCATCTCTTTTCAACTTAGTAGGACATCAGTTCTAGATAACTCTTTACATCAGTAGTAAGCTTAAAACAGACACATGAGACAATAGACATCTACAACCACGCTCTGCGTGAGGAAGGGATCTCCGCTTATATCTGTGGATGAACATATTTGATCGCGCCGCGGCTCGGAATCCCCCACTTGAACCCGCGACAGCGGACATATCACTAACCCGCCACTCGCCGCGTTAATGCCACATGAATTATTCATCTCTGGATCGACAACTGCCGTCCTCTCGCGACTGTCCTCGCCGCGCGGGCGAGGCTTTGGTAATATCCACAGAGCTATTACAACCAGAGGGATAATGTGGTCGATCGAGAAAATCTGAAGGTGTTCAATATTGTAAATAACAGCTCACGCCATCTATCTGATTATTTAGTAAACTAGTTTGTATTGAGCTCGATAGATGGCGTTGAATCTCTTTAAAACGCGATATTAGTACGTTTAAAGTTTTGTGTACTAAGATTTGGATATTTTCTTTTATGTTTGATCTACCTATTGTGATTTTGTGATCTAGTAAGATCCAATAAAAGTTTCAAAGTGTATGTTTCGTTTCATTATTTTGCTGGGTCCGTACAGAAGGAGATGCAATTATTTAACATGCCATGAGTTAGAAAGAGATAAAAATATGTCGATCCAGTGGCTGTTGTTGTATGTTTTTCCCGATACTGTCATATTCCAATTTATATTTGACGGTTTGACCGCTCTGGGCAAAATTTTCCATACATTTTTGTGGTTGAGAATTGCCTCAAGCGACAACAGAGCTAGATTGTGCAAAAGAACAACCAATAAGATTTTAATCGGCAGTCTAGGCACTGACTATAATACTTGGTAAACTGATGAAAACCGATTTGGTGACTACCAAGTATCAAACACTATTAGTTGAACTAGCAACGACGGAGTAGTAGTAGTCAACGTAACAAAATTAGTAAAACGGCACACGGGCGACTTCACTCACGACGCTTTTCTTTTTGCAGAAACTCTATATCTCTGGTTGTATTAGCTCTGTTTGTAGCTCTGTGGTAATATTGGAAATAGCGGATTTAAGACGTTGTGCCCACATTGCTCGAAAGTTTCACAGAAAATTATTTTTCGCCAAAAAATGGCATTAGTGACTTCAATCGTTTACATAATAGGCTATTTCACTATTTTTTGGAAATCGTTTAAAATTATTCGTTAGTACATAATAAGCACACTGCATTTATATTTCCGAGATATCTAGTGTCTTAACCACAGACATATAAGAGTAAGCAGACCTAACATTATATAATTTATATAGTTATACTTTTATCTACGTCATGTCGTCTCTTTCTTCCTAGTTACTTAGTAATATGCGCTATCCTTTGTTTTCCCTTGTAGCAATACTAACTAACACATATAAAAAAGATGACGTGAAGCCGGCCGCCATATTGATGAGTGACGTTTGCGAATTTAATGGCGATAACGTTCCGGAGTAATTGAGCAAAATATAAATGGATTTTGTGTTAATAGCTGGTGAACTGGTGAAATAAAATGGTGAAATGCAGTGCGAATAATTGTAACAGTTCAACTTATAATAAAACACCTGGATTAAGTTTTTACCGGTATGTATTGCGTATTTGTGATACTAATTCTCGATGAAGTAAAACAATAAGCCTAGATCGTAGGGTATTTATTGAAACAGGGTGTCGAACTTGAAGTACCAGTCGGCGTTGTGGTCGTACCAGTCGAGCACGCGGCGGTCGTGCCACACGTACGCGCCGCGGAGCGAGCTCGGCGCCTCCAGCACCAGGTACAGCGGCGTCTCGGCCGCCTCGTCGGGGCTGGAACGTGATCATTACAACTTATAAAGATAAATTCGATAGAATATAACCGAATAAATGCGAGTCAATCTCGCCTACCGAGGGTTCCATAACAATTTTGAACAAAACCGGGAACTAAGTTTAATTACTAATTAACCTTAAGGAAAAGGTAATTATGAAGCGTCTGCGCGAAAGTGAACTATATGGCGTTAGTTATGCCTTAAAATGCACAAAAACGAGTTTTTATTTTCACATATTTCGCCATAAACCACCTGTTGTAAAAATAATTAAATACTTACCGGTTTTAGCATCTGCTAGTAACGCTCTTTCATAAATAATACTTCACATGATACGTGCAACTCCCTTGAAAATTTTTCATCTCTTGCATTTAGACTCTAAAATGATTTGTTTGTGATTTACTTAAAAATGAACAGTTTTCAGATTTATCCTTATATGTGTACTGTAAGATAATGCTCCTTGCAAAGTTTTATAGTTCTAAGTCAACGGAAAGTAGGTTTTGAATCTGGTTTTAACTTCATTGTACGATATTCAAAAATGTTTTTTTTTAACTGCAAGAAACCACAGATCTCCATGCTTGGTTTTAATTTCAACTCGAAATCGTTACGCATTCTCGAAATTAAATGTCTTGATACACAGAGACGGACAGACAGACAACAAATTATACCTATAAAGGTTTTTTTCCTTCTGAGGTACGAAACCCTGAAAAATTGACAACCTGGAAGAAATTACTGTTCACGATAAGGCTACTAATTATTGCACTATTTCCGAGTTTATTATTCTTCAGTAGGTACTTTGATTGCATTGTCATTATCAGTGCAAATATAATAAAGAGTTAATTTTATGTCTAATCAAGACGACAGCTTAGCTTAATTTTTTTGAAGATAAATGATACTAAAACGCATTTTAGATGCAAAATTTGCTTCTTTTGAATTACTTAATAATAAAACATATACAAAAATACCATTAGTACACAAAAATGGTATTTTACATAAGTATAAGTTTGTAAAATTCTTGTTTATTTCATCTCGTATGACCTTCCATGAACCTGTTTTCTGTTATTTACTCGGAATCTTAAGTCTTAAGGTGATATTATGTTTTATATAATTTATTTTTTACCTGTAGAACCCGGCGTGGTATGTCATGTCGGTGCGCACGAGCCCGGGATGCATGGAATTCACGGAAATGTCCCTCGACTCTAGCTCCTTTTGTTGAAGCATAGTCAGCGCACTCACTGCTACCTAGAATACAATTTTCCATATTAAAAATATATTTTAAAATCTTGCCAACATTTGACTTACAAAGTATGATACTTATAGGATATGTATTATTGAACCTCACCTTTGCAACTCGGTACGACACGGCTCCACGATCCGCGATGTCTTCTGGATTGAAAGTTCCATTTTTCTTCGAATCGAGATACCATTCAACAAACTCATTGATGTCGTCGACAGTGAGATCTTTTCTTGACAACCTCTCGATCCAGAACTTATTTCTAACGTTAGAGAGATGACCACAGTCGCTTGAAATATTCAGGATCCTTCCTCCGTTCCTCACTAGCGGGAACAATACCTCTTGCACTGTGAGGATCGAGTAGTAGTTGATGTCGATGACTTCCTTGCAGCCCTCGTACGGCAGTTCGTCAGGTTCGCCAACTGCCGCGTTGTTGATCAAGATGTCGATTCCTCCGTACTTTTGCATGAGGTGGTCTCTGAATGTTTCGACGCTGCTTTTGTTGGTGACGTCTAGTTGGTGGTATTCAGGTTTTAGACCCAGATCGTTGAGTTTGGCGACAGCCGCTTTACCTCTAGCGTCATCTCTCGATGTGAGGTACACTGCTCCATCGAACCGTTGTAAAAGCCCCTTGACTATGCTAAATCCAATCCCCTTGTTTGAGCCAGTGACCACGGCAACTTTGCGAGACATGACTTCTTATGTAAAGAGCCGATTGTGAACTGACAAGATTACGAGTATCACGGCCTGTTTACATTTAATACTGGTTTATACACCGGCACTATTTTAGATGAAATAATACATAAGCGCAAGCGTTTTTAATCTTGTACGAATGTTTTGTAATGTATAAGTTTGGAATTTTGAATATATTGCATTAAGTAGACACAAGTGATATAATAAATAAAAAAACCGGACAAGCGCGAGTCAGGGTCGCACATCGAGGGTTACGCGTTCCCGAGATAAAGAGTCTTGACATATACACAGACGGACAGACGGACAGATGGACAACAAAGTGATCCTATAAGGGTTCCGTTTTTTCCGTTTAAGGTACGGAACCCTAAAAATATTAATTGTGTCACTTGTTTCTACATAGTGTACTAGTATGTAGAAACAAGTGACATACCTATAGTTATGTATATAAATTGAGGCATTATAGTAGAGAATGAGTTGCCACACAAATATACGTCTGGAAAAAAATCGCCCGCGCTCGTGAATTGCCACCGTAATGACAATATCGTGCGATTCACATACTAAGGTTCCTCTGATAGGTAACAATAATAAATCAATCAATCAGATTGTAAACAGAATTCGATTCAGGAAAATTCATTTGTCTTATTATGTAGACACTTATACAGTCTCTGTCAAATCTTTAATCTTTTTGATATTTAAATTCGAAATTATAAATATGTACGTAGAAGTTTCATTATTTAGCCGTAAAGAAATCAATATATTTGGTGGTCCATGGTCAAAATTATTAAATTCATTTGGCTTTCAAAATCTTGAGTGTGGATCAAAATTGTGTATAAATTTAAAATAATCGGCCAAGTGTTCCGTACCGTATAGAAGCCCCCCCTTAAATATTTATTTTATTTTAGTTTAACCATTTATTATCAAAGTGAATATTTAACGAAGTATTCTGGGAATATTTCAAGCATCTACCTGCCACTGTTATTAATAGATATCGTGGAAGACCCCTTAAGTATTTAATTTTGTCTGTTTTTAGTATTTTGTTGTTATAGCGGCAATTACAGGTGTAGGTCATCTGTGAAAATTTCAAAGTTCTAGCTATCACGGTTCACGAGATACACCCTGGTGACAGACAGACAGGCGGACGGACAGCGGAGTCTTAGATGCCGTTTTTACCCTTTGGATACGGAACCCTAATAAAAGTTTTAAAATTTATTGCAGAAAAATAGATAAATCTTTAAGATTTTAAGAAAATCTTAATGATTTTATAACATTTCAGTTTTAATTATGACAAACAATGCTATGTTATGGAAATTAATGAGTGAATAAGTCACTTGTATATTATACATACTTTGAATACAGCCTTGAAGTGTTACAAACTGAACAACAAATTATTACATATTAATAAATAAACAATAACAGAAAAACTTCAAGCAATTTTAGTCACTACAGAACCCTAATACGGGTCGCACTTATCAGGAGATAAATAATGTGCTTGCGTGTAAGCAATGACAAGATTATAATTATAATAATTATAACCATTACATAGAATATGCAGCACAAACCATAATAACATGACGGTTGTTTTTGTTAATGTTTTGTAAACAACGAGAAGCGGATTTTTACTATCTGCTGCCGAGTAGGTATTGATTGTACGGTCTAATGTTATGTAATAACATCATGTGACTAAGCAGAATAAATATTCATAACGATAGAAATTACCCATATTTTATAAGTAAATATACACTTACTGATAATATTCTAGAAATATTATCAGTAAGTGTATATTTTTATAGTAAGTAAGTTCGTACAGGCGGGGTGGCTAGCCCTGGTGTCAGAGTATTTAGGCCGCCTGAAGGCTTCTGACATGGGTAAACGGTTAAAACAACCGGGAGCTACAATTTAAGCAGTGGTCCCACCGCCGACGATGAACGAGAAACGAGAAGAACTAGAAACTATAAACGAGTCGGCGATCAGCGGGAAGCGAGTGTGTAGTTTCGATGGTTTTGTCGCTGGGCTATAAGCGAGTGTGCAAGTGCAACGAGCGATTTCTCACGCCACTGCCCTGTGCAAACCTGAACGCGCGTTACACGTGTTTACAAAATGATCAAGCGAGCGAGCATCCCTGAACGAGTATCGCTGGGCGAGTTCATTTTCGAAAGCTCATCGCTCAGCGACAAAACTAGGTAGTAGAGCGAGTCGTCGCCGGCATTGTGAACAGTCAGAGAGCAACTTTTAATATATGCATCTCTTTTGTTTACACGGAATGTACATTTATTGTGCGTTTCTTGAGAGAGAAAATCGCCGATAGTTAGTCGTTTTCTCGTCGGCGATCGGACCACTGCCTAAACGTGTCATCCGAGCCACGGTAGTGCTCAGTTGGAAAATGCCACCCGCGGTCACCCATCCAAATACTGACCGTGCAGAACGTTGCTTAATTTCGGTGATCGCTGACAAACACCTAGTCAAACTACGCTACGAGCGCTACTTATAAATACTTCTTTTTATAAATACTATTACTTATTACATAAGATTATTACATCTTAGTAAAATCGTTGCTAATCAGTCCGAATTTGGTAGTTGTAAAATATAACAAGAAAAACCGGACAAGTGCGAGTCAGGCTCGCACACTGAGGGTTCCGTGCAAATCCAGAAAATTTCACAAAATTAGGAAGTAAGTTGTTAAAATCTCTATACTATAACCATCGACAAAAAAGTTTTTTTTTATTTTACTTTTCTCGTCATACATCAAAAATTACACATTGTTAAAATAATTAAAAACCTGTTTTAGCATGTGCTGATGAAGTTCTTTTATATGATATCTTACATGATACGATTTACTCACTTTGAATTTTGAACCCATATTTTGTAAATTTTGAGACCCCGTTTATTGTGATTTAAATAAAAATGTACAGTTTTAAGATTTATTCCTATATGTGTACTCTGAGGCAATGCATCTCGCCAAATTTCATAGTTCTCCGTCAACGGGAAGTACCCTGTAGGATTTGAATTTTGTGAGTGTCGAGATATGTGGTTTTTTTACGACATAAACGGTTCTAACTTTTTTAAACGATAACTGAGAAGTTTTAGTTTTACACAACTGCAAGAGATTATAGACAAACGTATACAGTTTAAATTTCAACTGCATTTCTTCACGCGTTCCCGAGATAAAGAGTCTTGACATACACACAGACGGACAGACGGACAACAAAGTGATCCTATAAGGGTTCCGTCTTTCCATTTGAGGTACGGAACCCTAAAAATTAGAAAAAAAACCTTTTTGAAACAAGCTTTTACTAAACAAGTACCTACTCGCTAAGACGAATCAAATGAATAAAACACGATGGGTTTGCGTAGTTTCGTTACAGAGTTCTTAGGACCACCTTCCAGCTCCATCATCAGACCCTGCTTACCATTGAAAGACAAACTACTCATCAAGACGATTCAAATGAGCTCAAACTCGATGAGGTTGTGTCGTTTCATTGCAAAGTACCTTTGGCCACCTTCCAGCTCCATCATCAGATCAACACCATGTTATCATAATAGGTATTGCATTATCACGCAATTTACACATATATGAAAAACTAGTTTTTACCCGCGGCTTCGCCCGCATACGCAATATATCATTATAATTTATAGCCTATGTGTTATTGTGATATATAAGCTATATTATTGAAAAGTTTCATCTCAATCCGTTTAGTAGTTTTTGCGTGAAAGAGTAACAAACATCCATATATCCATCCATCCATCCATCCATCCATACTCACAAACTTTCGCGTTTATAATATTAGTAGGATAGGAAGTAGGAAGTAGGATTTCAGCACAATCGGAAATCGAAAAGTGGATCAAATTTAACTTAAGTATAACAGAATACGGCTAAAACTCACGTTATAATTATACGGTTGATCCGCAAGGAATCCAACAAGTTTCAGAGTATTTAGAACTCCATCCTCAGGGAATACGCGCACCCCCGTCGACCGGCGCGCGCGCACTGAAGTCTGCGGCGCCTGCCCGCGCGGCGATGGACCGCGCCTCCCGCGCGGCTGCCCGCGCCGCACGCGCCTGCGCAGCGCGCGCTTTATTGCTGGTCTCAGGGGCTGGATGTTCATCTTCTTCCACGTCTATCTCCGATAGCACTCCTTGTGCTGAGCAAGTCGGGTCTACGCACCAAACACTGACCGTGTCCTGGGTCTCACTTTCACAAACATTAGCGTGATCCGAGCTGTTCAAAACCGGTTTCCACGCCGGGGCCAACGTCCATCCACCATCACGGTTGAAATTAGGATGTCGCGCGATCTCTATGGCCTCTCGTACTTTCCGGGGAACCAGGAAACTCTCCTTCGCTAAGACAGCAGCTCGATCAAATCTCAGGAAGTGGTTTAGTTCCTGGGCATGCTCTGCTACAGCAGATTTGACCGTATCCATGTTCTTAACACTGCGAATGTGTTCAGAGAGCCTCGTGGAAATATTGCGGCAAGTCTCTCCAATGTAACATTTGCCACAATCTGCTGTAGCAGAGCATGCCCAGGAACTAAACCACTTCCTGAGATTTGATCGAGCTGCTGTCTTAGCGAAGGAGAGTTTCCTGGTTCCCCGGAAAGTACGAGAGGCCATAGAGATCGCGCGACATCCTAATTTCAACCGTGATGGTGGATGGACGTTGGCCCCGGCGTGGAAACCGGTTTTGAACAGCTCGGATCACGCTAATGTTTGTGAAAGTGAGACCCAGGACACGGTCAGTGTTTGGTGCGTAGACCCGACTTGCTCAGCACAAGGAGTGCTATCGGAGATAGACGTGGAAGAAGATGAACATCCAGCCCCTGAGACCAGCAATAAATCGCGCGCTGCGCAGGCGCGTGCGGCGCGGGCAGCCGCGCGGGAGGCGCGGTCCATCGCCGCGCGGGCAGGCGCCGCAGACTTCAGTGCGCGCGCGCCGGTCGACGGGGGTGCGCGTATTCCCTGAGGATGGAGTTCTAAATACTCTGAAACTTGTTGGATTCCTTGCGGATCAACCGTATAATTATAACGTGAGTTTTAGCCGTATTCTGTTATACTTATGATGAATACTCACGGTAGTTTTAATCAAATTTAACTTGCAAGATTTGATTACAGACCGACAGGCAGACAACGGGACAGGTGAAACTATATAAAAACTTGTAATATATTGTCTCTTTTATGGCATTATGACATGTTTTTCTTCTTCTCAGCCATAGACTGTTCACTGTAAGACATAGGTCTCTTCTACAGATCGCCAATGAGACGAAGGTCCGAAACGGTTTGCATCCACTGTGACCCTGCGTTAGATCTTCGTATAGTCTTCAGTCCTCCTAGCTACATGCCCTGCTCACTGACATTTTAGCTTGCCAATCTGCTAGATTATATCGGTAAATATGGTCCTTCTACGGGAAAATAGTTTAAGTAAAACTCATATACCATCATCTATCTACGTCATCAATTTAAACAATTTTTAGAAACTAAAATGAATGATTTTATTTAAATTAAAATCTCGGAAGTCCTCAACCCCAATAAATAAGTATGCATACGATGTGATACTATTATGGATATGACAATGGCGTAAACATCTCAAACTAGTTAAATTTTAATCTCCTTCGTTTATACATTAAATTATAATATTATCGTGTCAATGTTAGGTATTTTACTGTAATAAATAAATCATAAACCTTGGTAAAACAAAACATTCTGTGATATCAACGGAGAAAACCCCCATAATTATTATATTTACAACATAAACAATAACTAATTAAATAATATACCATAATGATTTCAACCTACGAGGTAAAAAGTATCTTATTGATTGACTAGCTGACACTAATTGTTTTTACTACAAGCCTATTCCCAAATAAAAGGACCATTTTTGTCACCTAGTCAAGGGCTTTAAAAAAATAGCTTAGATCTTCCAAATAAACTCACTAGACCCAATTTTGAAGGCGCCATCGTTATTATAATAGCTAATTAGAATACTTCTGTTTCTTTTTCACTTTAGGCATTCGATAGAGAGAACACTTTTTACGTTGATGCTATTAAATTTACGATGGCGCTTTCGTAATTGGGCCTACTTTCTTTGTAAAAATCGGTAAGGCCGTTTTGGGGGAGCTCATTAACAAACACTGTGATACGTAATTTTTATATATTAGAAGTTATTACTTAAATTAATCTAATTCATCACTAACTATTTTTTTTATTGTAGTGAAACAATTAATGCAAACTGTAAGAGCTAGAAATACAACCTGGCCGCACCAAAACGGCAAATAGCAAAAATACAGTAAATGTTTTAAGAAACAATACATATCCTTAACTAGAAGCAAAATCTTCTCGATTGTACTTACTACACAGGGTTACCCAGAACTGCGGGGCAATTCTGTTAACTGATCTCTTTACTAGAGTGATACGTTCTTGAACCTCTCTCGTTTTTCTGACAGTCCTGACAGCTCAAAACTGACAGAAAAACGAGAGAGAATCTATAACGTGTCACCTCAGCAACGCGATCAGTTATCAGAATTGCCCCACAGGTCTACCTACTAAACCGAAAGTAGGTATTTTATACCACCAACATAAACTTTTACTATAGGACCGGAATTTAAGAAATCAAATCAGCAGTCTTTTTCTCAAATTTTGGGTTGTCTCCTGATGCTCTTAATCACCCCCCTTTTGGTACAAGTAAGTTTTTAGTACAAGGTAAGCAGAAAAATCTGTATAAGTAAATGAATCGGTGCTTTCATTTAGCTATATGCTTTCTGCTTTAGTTTGTGACCTAGATATCTGGTTTACTGTGGGTTTAAAGTGTCGTACTTGAAGTACCAGTCGGCCTTGTAGTCGTACCAGTCGAGCACGCGGCGGTCGTGCCACACGTACGCGCCGCGGAGCGAGCTCGGCGCCTCCAGCACCAGGTACAGCGGCGTCTGGGCCGCCTCGTCGGGGCTGGGGAGTGGGAAGCCATGATCAAACATTTTTATGATGACGGATTGAATGATAAACAGCCTAAAATATATTGCTGTTAGTGATAAGACCACTAACTTTTGCACTAACTATAGCTCGTAAGTTTAAATACTAAGCCAAAAGAACTATTCAGACAATTAATACAAACAACTCTTACTATGGGGCCAAAATTCCAGGGACAATGATCAGCTGACGTCAAAAATACAAACAGCTTACAATTAGCCAACAAAATGAATGTATGCTACCTGTAAAAGCCAACGTTGTCCGTCATGTCGGTCCGCACGAGCCCCGGGTGCATCGAGTTGATGGAAATATCTCGAGACTCCAGTTCCTTCTGCTGCAGGATGGTCACCGCGCTGACTGCGACCTGTATGTTAATAAATAATTATTCTTCGTCAAAAATGTCATAATCAACTTCAGCCGTATACAAAATTTGAACAGTTCGCACGGATCAATGAATTATGGACGTAGTAGTTTTCACATTTTGATTTTTCCAAATCGGTTCATATCGATATTATTTAAATGAGACCACCTTTAAAGTATGATCTACCAAGCACAAAAAAAAACATGAAAATCGGTTTATACAAAAAAAAAACACCGTAGAATTGATAACATCCTTTTTGAAGTCGTTAAAAATCCAAAAAATAAACAGTTAAAATACAAGAAAAATTTACCTTTGCCACACGATAAGTAGTTGATCCATGATCCGCTAAATCTTCCGGATCGAATGTCCCATTCTTCATGGCATCGAGGTGCCACTGAACAAATTCATTGATATCGTTAACAGTGAGGTCCTTTCTCGACAGCCGTTCAATCCAGTACTTGTTCCTAACATTGGAGAGATGGCCGCAGTCACTCGAGATGTTCAGGATCCTTCCTCCATTTCTAACCAAAGGGAATATCAGCTCCTGCATCCTGAGTATGGAGTAGTAGTTAATATCGATAAGTTCCTTGCAGCCCTCGTAATCGTTTCCGTTTTTCCCTCCAAGCGCCGCATTGTTGATCAAGATGTCGATTCCTCCGTGTGTCCGTTTGAGATGGTCGCGGAACTTTTCGATGCTGCTTCTGCTGGTGACGTCTAATTGGTGGTATTCTGGCTTGAGTCCAAGGGCGTTGAGTTTAGCGACAGCTTCTTTGCCCCTGGTTTCGTCTCTCGAAGTCAGATAGACCGCGCCGTTGAATCTCTGCAGGAGTCCCTTCACTATGCAAAACCCGAGCCCTTTGTTGGACCCGGTGACGACGGCCACTTTGCCTGACATGACTACTAGACTAAAAATAATCACAAACTGAGAAGATTTCCGTTATTTGTACTGATTAAATACTGGACTTTATATCGGAAATGTTATGGTTGTAACAATTCATAAGCTCAAGCGATAAATTGAACAGATAGATACTGAAGTAAAATGTTACTATTATGATCTCACAACATTTACGGTGTCTGTTAATATCTCTCTACACCACATAGTTTTCACTTGTTAACAACAGGATTCTTCGACGCTGATAACAGTAACTTGAATGCTTCCGGTTGAGATTGCAATGTTTTTTTAGGGTTTCCGTCTGTCAGTCCGTCCTAATGTTATAAGTCCTTATAACTTCCAAATTTATAAACCAAATTGCATGAAACTTTATACTTGAAATTTTCACAACTGTGTATGGGGTAACTACCCCATACAAGTAATGTGGGGGTAAATTTTTTTCAACCCCATCCCCAATGTAAGGTTTCTTAAACAATTTTTATGTCACATATACTATTTCTGAGATATAAGCCGCCCAAGTTGAAAAAAGAGTGTGTACCCCCGCATCCCCCCCCCCCCCTTAATTTTTAAAGTATACAAGATGTAATCTTGAAACTTTTTGAATATATAAACCATACTTAAAACTTTCATAACTTCAAGTGAGATCATAACTTTTAAAATTTTAAACTTAAGCACAAATCAAAATCTGTTGACCTCACAAATGTATTTTTAGCCAATTATGTTTTGGTTGATTACAACCATCTAATGACATCATTAAAATTGGTGTCATAATCATCATAATCATCGTCACCACCTACGGAAGCCTATCATACGCGTGTCTCGACACGCAATTGACAACTTATTTGGTTTCTATCACTTGTTCTCAGAGCAAATAAAAAATCAAGAGAGAACGACGTTGAACAGTAAAGTGCGGCCGGTTTTTTATACATGTGTAAATGCGTCGCTGTTGCGCCGCCATAGTTCGACTGACAAGCCAAGGCGTAGTTTCCTTGTACGTAGATGTGTGTGTAATTGTCTGTACACGGCGAAGCGTAGTTTTGGTCGACTTCACTTGTTTTTTCACAACCTTCTGTCTTTATTTTTTATTTGGTCTGAGCGCATTTTAACTATTCTTGAAAAAATCTTTCAAAATGATTGTATTATAAGAATGTTCTAAAATTGCAACAGGTTTTTCTGTTATGTCTGTTTGTAGACCTTATTTTAACTTTCACTACAAGCGACTCCACGTTTACTATAACATTTATGAGTTATTATAACAATTATGAGGTTAAACAGTTTAGTGCAAAACAAATCTTACACAATAATGTCATGACGTATTGTACAAATATGACGATGACCCGCTTGCGGCCATGAATTAGAACCCAGTCTATCAGATAAGTGTACCACGCGTGTGGTAACAGCGATAAGGGCATTCAAATCTGTAAAAAATATCACGCATAATTAGTGATTATCATATTTGTTTGTAAATAATCAGGAGCAGAATAAAGCCGCGCGTACTGGTTTTAATAATTATTATGCAATATTTTTTTATAAATTGTATAAGCAATGATTTTTTTATCACTCACAAATTTAGGGATGGGCTTTTATATGATGGACATTTGGGTCCATGATATACAACGATGCATATAACAATTAATAAAAGTATCAAATATCATTAAACTTGGTACTTGTTGGGTATAGATGTGAGCTCAAGTTCGTAAGGTGAAGCTCAGATAAAAAAGTAAAATCGGGTTCAAAGGTTACATAAAAATAGCCGAATCTCCGAACACACTCGTGTAATAACAGTTAAAGTTCAGACGATCAAGGGATTTTATAATTGCTTAAAATAGATAGGTAAAGGTCGTCTATGTAATTGGGTAAAGTATTGTAGAGAAAGTTAAGGAAAAAATAATTAGGATTAATGTAAAAGGATAGAACCAAACAATAACTGTTAAAGTTTTGTGTAATCATCAATATATTGATATTGATTGATTCAATAATCTAATTTTGTCAGCGCTAAAATACTGCCCTTGCTTTTCTCTACAAACACATATGTGTTCATACTCATATGAGTTTGTAAAGTATTCATATGAGTTCCATTTATATGATATGTCCATCAAAAGAAAAAATGGTAAGTCGATGGATATGTCTTATACTAAAAGTTAACTTGTACCTAAAGCTAGCTTTCAAAAGAGTTTCGAAGAGATAAACAAGCACCGGCAGCCGACCGCGCTGCTCGACCTGCCCCGTCCAGCTCGCGCCCGACACTAATGCATCCCGCGGGACGCCGGCTGCACTGCAACATGGTACTACTGAGAACAACTTTCCTAGAGGAACAACTATACGTGGGGCCAAAGCTTCACCAGCGAATGGTGTCCCTGGGCCAGCCTTCTAGTTGGTATACTAAGCGCCACACAAATCGACGGATGAGAAGTTAGCCGCAGATGACACTTCGCCTTGATTCGCTAATTATTGCGCATTTGTGCACAATGCTTATACAAATGGCGAAGTAGTGAGCTCGGGCGTAGGGAGCGCGCGGGAGGCATGAGGTTGGCGGGCGAGTGTGCCCCGGCGTTTCGTCTCTCTGGCTCCCTCGTGTACCCATATTTCGGGTTTTGCGCAGAACGCTGCGCATAACTTCCCATCCGTCAATTTCTGTGGCGCTCAGTATACATATATTGAGCTACACAGTTTGGAACGCGGTTGGATCTGCCAGATCTATCCTATATCGTACTATACGTCCTATATCTATCCTATATAGTACTTTAAATGTTCAAGTTTTCACTTCTGCTGGCATTCACGGAGTTCAGCCAGTGGTTTTTTTCTTTTAAAACGATAACATAGACGATATTTGAGCTAGGTGGTTAGTATTCTTATATTCCAGTCCAAACATTACCGTAAAAGCTGTAACTCTGTACAGTTGTCTACTCGATGCGAGTACCGAGTGCTGTGGCAATCGATTCGACTCCTTGTTGCTGGCTCCTGCTGCAGTACTGCAGTTTTTGTTGAATGAGAATCGGATGTCCCAGTACTGCTTGCCGATTGGTGCTTGTTTGAACAGTTCTGACCGCAACCATTGCTATTTACATTCATATTACCAGCGACGGTCTGGGAACAGAATCAGCATTGGTTGCGACAAGCTCGTCTTGTATTTCGCCATTTTTGACTTGATATTGTCTTATAAATCGATGAACGCCAGCTTCACGCACGAAAAAACATGGCTTATTGTAACGTACCGCCTAAGCCGAGCGCTCGAGCGAAATCGCGGAACAAGCAATAGAGAGCCACGATCGGCTTGGGCGGTCGTCTTGTGATACGTAAAATTGTCGTCCGTTAACCGACTATACAGACAACCATGTTTTTTAAAACTTCAATTTATTGAATTTTAAATCAATCGTCAAGATGGTGTTCATAACTAAGTAGGTTATTCTTCAATTTAGTTACAAAACCAACAAAACCTGACCCCTTCGACCGGCTGTCTGTACTCTGTGAGCTGAATTTAACATATCTCTGGTATACGAGCAGATAATGTTGTTATACTACCCTTATAGCTATGACGAGACATGTTACACCAATGTCAACTTTAGCAGGATGTATAAGAGTTGAAATTGAATCGCAAGCTGTTCCAAGACGTCACGAGGAGCGTGCCTGGGGAGGCGGTGACGCGATGATGTGGTCAAATGTTTGCGAATTATTCGAGATCGAGTATCGAGTCGCTGTAGCGTGATATATCTCTGCGATATCGAACAGTTTGCTATATATACCTACTTATTTTGGCTTAGTAGAGGGTATAGTAAGTATTGGGCATTAAATTTAAATATACCTAAGTAATCAAATTGATTTCCTTCGATTTCAAGTTTTCCTTACAATGTTTTTTTTTTTAAATCGTGCCTATGAATAGTTCTGTTGATAGATGAAACAGACGATGTAGTCGAAATAAAGTAAGCAATGTATAGAGCGCAGTAAGCAAATATTATTATGGACGTTAAAACTGTTCTGAACGAATGAAAGTTTTAAGTACCTAGTTCATACTTTTAGTTAATAAAACAACTACTGACGCCATACATACCTAAAATGAAATTCGCCAAATGTGGTGTCTCACACATTTTGGCCATTTTTGTATGAAACAACTTACTGACTTTTGTCCTATTTCTAGTTTGTTTTCGTAATAAGTCATTCACAATAATGAGTAAGTATATCTGCTTCTGTAGATATTACCTCAATGCTGGGAAGTGTAGACTGTAGGTATTGCTTATAACAGCTTGTATCAGTACGCAAACTCGTATCTCGTTCCTCTGAGTCCGAGGTGTGGAGGCATAAAGCGCGGCCTGGTAAAAACACGGCCATAAAGTCTGTCCCAATATGCGCCCGTTCGCTCGCGCTGCTAACGGCATCTGATAGTTTACCGAGTCACGAGGAACGTCCACACTGCGCCACAGCTCCACACCTAATATTTTCGAACACCATCTGAGGCATCATTTGTGTGGTTAAAAGCAGTTTTAGTCTCATTTAGGACTGTGCATTTTAGGACTTGTGAATTTTTTTGAAAATTATCAGTAGAGATAATTTTTTATGATCATTATCATCATCTCAACTGCAAATGTCTATGTTAATGGGTACAAATTTTTGAAATTGTAACTGTAACTTGTAAAATTGTAATCGCTTTTGATTATGTGGTTAGGGAGCAGATTATAATTAGGACCCTGAGCTGGATAACAATAAAAACAGGACAAGTGCGAGTCATGCTCCCACACCGAGGGTTCCGTACAAACACAGAAAATTTCACAAAATCGGGAAGTAAGTTGTTAAAATCTCTATACCTACCTACTATAATAATCGAGAAAAAAAAACCTGTGAAAAAAAAAAGTTTTTTTTCACTTTTCTCGTCATACATCGAAAATTACACATTGTTAAAATAATTAAAAACCTGTTTTAGCATGTGCTAACTAAGCTCTTTTATATGATACCTTACATGATACGATTTACTCACTTTGAATTTTCAACCTATATTTTGTAAATTTAGGCCCTATTTTTTGTGATTTAAATGAAAATGTACTTTTTTCAGATTTATTTCTATATGTGTACTCTGAGACAATGAATGCATCTTGCCAAATTTCATAGTTTTATGTCAACGAGAAGTACCCTGTAGGTTTTGATTTTTGTGAGTGTCAAAATATGCGGTTCTTACGATAACCGCGAAGTATTTCTTTTACACAACTGCAAGAAACCATAGATATAAGTATATGGTTTAAATTTCAACTCTATACCTTTAGGCATTCCCGAGATAAAGAGTCTTGACATACGAACAGACGGACAACAAAGTGATCCTATAAGGATTCCGTTTTTTCCCTTTTGAGGTACGGAACCCTAAAAATAGACAATACTTTATAAATCATCGCGGTACGAGTGTCCTAGTGTGTGCACACCGTTACAGCGTCAATACCAGCTGCAGGTTTATAACTTTGAATAACGGATTTACAAAGTTGGGATCACGTTATCGCCGTTAGCGGCGCGAGGTGACGGGAAGGTGGTGGGCTCACTCGGCTCGCCGGCGGTTAGCTTTGACGCTGGTTCCCCTCAAAGCTTTTGTGAATCATAAACTTTGCCAAAGTTTTCATACTTGCCTACATTTTGTGGGCGCTTGGACGTTTATTTTTGGAATAGTTAAAATTTCAGGTGAAGGCGTTTCTGTAAAGTAAAATGTTAAAGGTTTGCCTGGACGCGCCTTGGTCGTAGCATTCTGTTCGGGAGTTTATTGTTTGCTTCTGCGAGTTTTCTAATCAAGGAAATGTATAAGTTATGATAACATAACTAACAATATTTTTAGTATTAAAAGTAGATTTTATCGTGCTTTTTTACTTATTTGATATAATATTTTGTTTATTATTTCATGATAATATTTTGTGATTTAGTAAATATGTAAATGTTTACCTAGTGAATATTATGTTATTCTTAAATCTTTGTAAATTGTCGATAAACGATTTTAAATGTCCAAAGAATAAAGCTAATTTTGATATTGATTTTGATACACACACAAAGTACTGAGAAAGTTATAAATCCATCAAAAATTTCTATGAATTATACCTATTTGAAGTTGTTTGTTACGAGGAAAAATAAGATAAATAAATATTTTTTTTTAGTAAAATATATCTTTAGTATCGTCAATATATAAATAACAATTCCAAAATAATGCCAATAAATACTAATTAATAAACTAGATACTAAATTAACAAAATACAATTTCGCTTGTCTATAATATATTTACCTAACAAAGATGTGCCCTGCGCTCGGCATCCCTACGTCCAAAAGTGCCCATAAGACTAGCAGCATTTCCGCGCTGAATAGCCAGTGATATGTTCTGGACCAAGTAGTCCCCGGAACGTGGATCATGCTCCCTCTGCCTGAGACGACGCCCTAGATCTGATATGAATTTTTTAGCCTCTTCGCTCCACGGTCCGGCCGTCTCAACGGCAAATGGGACAAACTAATACGCCGATTCCATGGCAGAGTATTCGAGACACTTGCCTTTTGCCGCGGTTTCAGCACCCGGGCGGTCCGCTGAGTAGCCGGAAGGTGACAGGACGCGTATGTGCTTACGCACGTGGCGCTGGCGCCCCAAATAAGGCAGCGTCCCCTTCGCCATGGAATCAGCGTGAGTCCATCCGGTCTTTTGCCGTCGGCACGCGATAACCCCGGGGGCTCTAAGGCGCACGGGATCTCGCCAGAAACAAGGGCTCTCCTAATCAGCTAATCTGTACCAGCCTTTTTAGTAGCCCACTGCAGGACGTAGGCCTACCCACGAAGGGTGATTGGACCATATCCATCACGCGGGCCCAGTGCGGGTTGGTGGATTCACATACGCCATCGAATTTCTTCTACGGACGTATGCAGGTTGCCTCACGATGTTTTCCTTCACCGAAAAGCCAGTGGTGTGAAATTCCATACTCAGCTAATCAGCGAATAAATAATTATTGTAAAATCTCTGCTCGAAAAAATAAAACAAAAAGTAGGTAGTCATTAGTTACTACTAAAATATTAAACTGAAGACATCAGAATCCAGGCGCTGGAAATAAATAAAGGAAATCCCGAAAAGTACAACGAATAAATAAAACAAAACCTGCCAAGTGTCAGTCGGCCTTTCAATAAGGGCACGGCTTACATGGTCAGCTGTAAAACCAACTTTAGTTACACTAAAACAAATTTGGTCTGCAAAAAATCTAAACAAGTAAAATGGTAAATATAAAACACGATTGCAAAATATGTTAAATTTTTGCTATCGACATTTTTTTTAGTCAATTTATTATTATTCTTAGATAAATATTATACTAGATAGATTAATTTATTGTATGTGCTGTTCATACCCATTGCCATTTAAAGTTGATAATCCGTTGGGTCATGTCGATAACTTTGGTTCTTCTACGGATCTCTTCTTTCCTGATATAGGTACCTACTTATCTATGATAAGTTATGACTGAGCTTTTCCTTCGGGCTTACTTTGATGGGTTCTTCAATGTCGTCGACTTTGATGATGTTTCTTCGATATTGTCTACTGTTTCACGTATTTGTGACCAAAAAATATTTTGGTTTCGTATTTTGCCTCATTTGAATGTTATTTTTTTTCCGATGTAGTGTTATTTATTTCTTGTCTGTGATAAAGAACATAATTATTATTTAGCAGTCCAAAGCAATAATTTTAGCTTTTTTAAACTAACCACAAGCTGGCTGACCACAGCGATCCATTTAAACTCTCCGTTTTGGACAACTGGCCAGCAAAAGCGTCTCACGAAATGATTTCTAATACATTCCGAATTAAATTAAATTCACAGATCTCTTCCGCAACGTTAAAAAAATAAAACCATTATCTCGTCCTTTTATTCACTTTCGCCCGGAGCTTTCCCTAATTAATTAAATTTCGCGTCAAAAAATGTAATGAATTATCAAAATTTTGGCGTGAGGGGATGCGTCCCGGTGCGCCATTATCCCAGTGTCCTGTCTCACGCCGTGTTGTGTCGGTATAATGCGGGATTATGTGAGATCCCGCTTAATTATGGGATCCCGTCGGAATGACTACAGCTTAATTTTTTGTGTACTCGCGCTTGTCGCGCCGTGGACGCCGCCGCGGGCCGTCCGCATTGATGTAGCAACAGCTCTTCTATTATACCTTCGTCACCGTCGTTGTCGTTGTCGTCGGACATAGGCCCCTATGGATCTCCAATAAGACAGGTTGGTAACGGTTTACATCCAGCGTGATCTTGCGGTCTTAATGAGGTCATCCGTCCACCTCGTGGATGGACGCGGATTTTTTAGTTGCTTTAATATTTTTTCATTGCAAGTTTGCCTGAGAGATGTAGAACATATTATATAGCCATTTAATTATAAACCATTAAAATATTTATGGGTATTCATTACTGTAATTTAATAATTCATTAGCAAAAATTACCAGTAATATCATATTTATATAATATATTTATTATTTATGTACACTTCCGGCAAACCTACTTACATATAAATGAGTACTTTTTGAAACATTTGCCTAATTAGATATTTTGTTACTACGAGTATCCTACTAATCCGTAGTTGCCCAAATTGTGTAACACTAATTGGAATTCCCTGTATCAAGGAAAACTAAATAGAACTAGACGAAAACAAGCAAATCAGATCTTTTTTCTACAACTCAAATAGATTAGCTTCGTCGGAGAAAACAGTGGACGAGTCGAGTTAGATCTTATCAACTCAATTATCTAATGAAGAAGTTTGCTCTTGTATGCAATTATATGTACGTTGGTTTGTCACAATTAATTTTTATCATCATTATCATTCGTAGGACATCTAGTGCTGGACATAGGCCTGTCCTATGGATTTTCAATAAGACCGGTTAAAAGCGACTTGGAACCACCGCAATCCGCCTTTTCGGTGGACGTCTTACGCTGCGCTTTTCGGCATGTAGCGGGACGTCATAACTACTTATAATTTAAAATACTATAAAAGTGATTCGCTGCCATACTACTATTGCTGGCTATTATTTCATCTATGTTACTGTGTTTTACTTCATGTTTATTTCTCTGGCAAACTTGTCCCGACCGACAATTTTGCCTCTTTCATTCGTTTCCATATTTTGTAAGGACATGATCGGGTAAGTGAAGCAAGGTAGTAAAGATGCGGAGATATGTGGTGGAAGGACGCAGGGCGCGCGGTACCGGGCGCCGGCGGCGGCGGCGGCGGGCCGTGAAATAATGTTGTGCATTCCCGACCTCGCTAGCCGCGGTGATAACAGAAACTCAAATTACTTTTTTTACCGCGAATAAGTCCACGCTTGACCACCAACTCGCCTGATGGTAAGTGACGTTGTGGTCGAAGACGAAGATACCTAGAAGATACCTATTCAGTATTCACTATGATATTGAAAAGCTTTAGATTATATCTCTTAGGAAATAGGAAAGCAGGAAGACTGCTCCATCCCTGTTACTGGTGGTATGAATCACCAATGTTGAGTCAAACTGCTTCGTACGTATCGAAAGGAAATCGACAGAGTAGGGGTGGTAATGAGGCGTCCTACTTGTCCTGTAGTAAAAAGGGGATGGTAGGATAAGGTCGTGCAGCTCAGATGCACACTCTCCGAAATGAATCCTATTTAAAAATTAGTTGTTACCATCATCACATGAATTACTAACTCCTGGGTAATACCTACTAAGGAGAGCCTCCTAATGAGGAAATCCGTAGAAAAACAAAGCAACCAATATAGCTCAGCAGATTGGCAAGTTCAAATAGCAGTGGGCAGAGAACTTAGCACAGAGACTGATAGCCAATGTAATTAAAAAGTTCTCGACTGGAGACCACGTACCGGTAAGCGTATAGGACGTCCACCCACAAGGTAAATAGATGACCTCATTAAAACTCCAGGATCACGTTAGATGCAAGCTGCTTCCAACCGGTCTTATTGGACATCCATAGGGGAGGCCTATGTCCAACGTCATATGGCTGATGGGTGGATGATTGAATGAATGAAATGAAATACCTTGGCTCATGATACTCTACGCTTACCAATGTTTATTAAACCTATTAAAGATTTGGTTCCGTAGGTTGGTTGTTCTAGAGAACCGCCAGAACCAATAAGGGTACCGATTGTGTCAACTTGTTCTACTAGCGGCCCCTGTAGCGCGCGAGCTGGTCCACCGCGCGCGTACTTTTTATTTACCGGGATAGTTGGGCCGCCTAGTTTTCCGCGTGACTTCCCGCCCCCGCCCCCGCGCCCCGCCCGTCCTAATGCACCGTGTTTTGCCGGATAGCGCCTGATTAAGCGATAAAGGGCTGCGTGAAATATGTCTCGGCCGAGTTCACCCCTTCCAGTTTTTGTTGCTCGGATACCTTCATAAATAACTGAATGGAAACTGTTTACTGTCCCGCGCTTAGAAATAAAGGTCACAGTGTTACTGTAATTATGGTCGGCTATTAGTTTGTTTGGAACATTATAAGATAAAATATCAATAGTCGTTGTACCGTACAAAAACAAGAGATTTGCAAATTATTAATAAAATTAAAGTTACTAAACTGAACTTTGATCAAAACTTCCATTAAAAACTGAATCCAGCTTGTTTTCGCTACTTTTCGCAATAAGCAATAAGCATGACAGTATACTTGCGATAATTACACGAGCATTGTTTCATATCGACTGTGGAATCGAAACCCGATACCTGGAACGGTCTGGAACGTTCTGAAATGGTCTGAAACGATCCAGCAATGGAACGAAACAACCGATAACGGCGACAATGGCACAACATCGCGACGCCGATTTTATAAATCGGAACTGACATAAAAATTAACCGAACTCAATTCGAGTGCAACAAATGAGCTGTAAAATATTGAATTTTTATGCAAAATGATTGTTTTTTATACCGTATTTTTCTTTAGAAGATAGAGAAAATAAAGATCTGAAGGCTGCGGATGTTGATGATAGGTAAAGATGATATTATTGCTTTTAGCGTGCCAGAAGATTGTTATGATGCATTCAGCGTGAACCTGCAATAGGTTCTGTCCTGCCTATGCTGCAATTGGTTTCAGTTTCTGTTTATTCAATAATAACAGATACTCGTAGGTGTTACACGTCAACAACATAATTACGTAAAAAACCGGAAAAGTGCGAGTCAGGCTCGCACATTGAGGGTTCCGTACAAATCCAGAAAAATTTCACAAAATTGGGAAGTAAGTTGTTAAAATCTCTATACCATCGACAAAAAATATATTTGTTTTTTTTTTTTCACTTTTCTCGTCAAACATCGAAAATAAAACATTGTTAAAATAATAAAAAACCTGTTTTAGCATATGCTAATGAAGTTCTTTTATATGATACCTTACACGATACGATTTACTCACTTTGAATTTTGAACCCATATTATATGAATTTTGAGGCCCTATTTTTTGTGATTTAAATAAAAATCTACAGTTTTCAGATTTATTACTATATATATGTACTCTGACTCTCTATCTATACTATATGTGTACTCTGAGACAATGCTTCTTGCCAAATTTCATAGTTCTATGTCAACGGAACCCTGTAGGTTTTGATTGTTGTTAGTGTCAAAATATGCGGTTTTTTTACGACGAAAGGCATTTTTTAGGGTTCCGTACCTCAAACGGAAAAAACGGAACCCTTATAGGATCACTTTGTTGTCCGTCTGTCCGTCTGTCCGTCTGTGTGTATGTCAAGACTCTTTATCTCGGGAACGCGTAAAGATATCGAGTTGAAATTTAAATTATATACGTAAACCTATGAATTCTTGCAGTTCTGTAAAAGAAAAGCTTCTCAGTTACCGTATAAAAAAGTTAGAGCCGTTTATGTCGTAAAAAACCGCATATTTTGCACTCACAAAAATCAAAACCTACAGGGTACTTCCCGTTAACATAGAACTATGAAATTTGGCGAGAAGCATTGTCTCAGAGTAGACATATAGGAATAAATCTGAAAATTGTACATTTTTATTTCCATCACAAAAAATAAGGGCTTCAAAATTCACAAAAAATGGTTCAAAATTTTGTCTAAACTGAAAATAAGTTCAAATATAAATTCATATGTAAATTTATAATTGTATAAATATAAAACATCAAACTTAACAGCAATCAAATCAAATAAATTATAAAATCAATTCTTAAAGCAACAGTTTCAGTATTTACTCATATTAAAACTAGATGGCGTTGGCGTCAAGTTAGCCCGCGGTATTAACTTTCTCCGTCGATGTACGAGGCATCTATGCGTTCGGTAGATGTTGTCTTAGTGCAAACAGATAAATCCGTTCCCTGACTCGAACAAATTCAAAGTGAGTGAAGTATCATTTTAAAGAACTTCACTTGCAATGTTAAAACAAGTTTATAATTATTTTAACAACGTGTTTGTGCGGGACCCTCGATGTGCGAGCCTAACTCGCACTTGTCCGGTTTTTTTTTTAAACGGCTCTAACTTTTTTAAACGATAACTGTGAAGTTTTTCTTTTCCAAAATTGCAAGAGACCATAGATATAGACCATAGACAGTTTAAATTTCAACTCGATATCTTCACGCGTTCCCGAGATAAAGAGTCTTGACATACACACAATCGGACAGACGGACAACAAAGTGATCCTATAAGGGTTCCGTTTTTTCCGTTTGAGTTACGGCACACTAAAAACATGTTTTACAAATATTTTTTTTTATAGCGTGGTATTCACCCAAGAATCGGTCATACACAGATATAAATACGTGAAATTCTTGAACTTTATGTTACATACGCAGTGAGACCTGTGTATTTGCATGAGCGTGGTACCTGAGCATTGAGGTTAAATGAATTATTTATCGGATGCAATATAGGTACTTTATACTACACCTGCTCGGAAAGTACCTTGATACTTTATCAAATTTACGGTAGAAAGTACGTCATTGCATATCGAACAAATATGCGGCGAGAAAACGCATCTGAGCGGGAGAGAAAAGTGTATGAAAATCCATTTCTTACGTGGTTTTTCTTTTTTAATTTTGGGTAAGACTATGCGCTGGTAACCTAAATATCAAAAGCCAAAAAGTTTTTACAGTGAGTTTTTATCTACAAGTTCGCAAAATGACACTGGCCACTAGCTGTGTGTTGGACGGTGTCAAACAATTTGAAAAAAGAACATGTGAAAATTGCAGACGCCTTTGGCGCCATTTTCAATTTGTGTGTTGTTTGAGGATTCAGTTTTCGTAGAATTTATTTTCCTCGTAGGTGTAGTATAAAGCACTATGTATCACTCGAGAGAAAGTGCGATTCCCGATCTCGGGTGTTTTAAAGCCCTCGCCTACGGCTCGGGCTTCAAACGACACCCTCGACGGTAATCGGTCACTTTCTTCTCTCGGTGAACAATGTACTATACCCTGGCTATAGGTAAGTAAAAAAAAATATGTATAGACCGAATCACACAACTTGTCGGTTATGATGAAGCAATATGACAAGCTGCGGATCACCCAATCCTGGCTGACTTTTAACATCAAAGTCGCCAAGTTGTTTGATTCGGCGTATAGTAGTGATTATTTCTAAACTTATGAACTATGTGCATCTTAGCTACGAATGAAATATACAAGTAATTACCTGTATCGTAAAGAAAATACGAGTAGGTAATTATATCAGATAAGTACACAAATGAAGCAAGTAAAGAATGCAAAGAGCAATTCACAGGCTCATTATTGTGTATCTCAGGTTGGCCGCGTCCGAGTGGCGCAATCAATTCTCGATTCTCACTCGCTAGTTTTATAGTTCATTTTCTTATCGTAACGGTGGCGGAGCTCATTTTCCTGAGTTATTATTCGTTTTAACTGCACATGTTCCAAGTAATGTAGCAATGATAGCAGAAAATCAAGAAAAGTTTGCACAAAATCTTTATTTTAAATGTTTCAGTTTTCTTGCTATCGTTCTGGTTTTTAGGTGTTTTTTTTTTTGTTTGTTTTCCTTTATATTTAATTTTATTAGAACGATGATATAATAAAAAGAAAATAAAAAAGCAGAAACTATAGAAAACAACTATAGAAAAATGAAACAGTACATTTGGTGCGGCGCGCAAGAGACTACAGGACTAATTTTTCAGTCGAAGTACCCCATTATGTAGTTATGTAATATACCTAGGTACGTATATGTTTATTGCCTTTGTAAATTATTTAATTTTAGATTGTAATGTGACTTATTATGACATCAAATTGTATTTGTACATTTACATTAATTTAATTATTATAAAAAACCGGACAAGTGCGAGTGAGGCTCGCACATCGAAGGTTCCGTACACATATTGTTAAAATAATTAAAAACCTGTTTTAGCATGTGCTAATGAAGTTATTTTATATGATACCTTACATGATATGATTTACTCACTTTGAATTTTGAACCCATATTTTGTGAATTTTAAGGCCCTATTTTTCGTGGTTAAAATAAAAATGTACAGTTTTCAGATTTATTCCTATATGTGTACTCTGAGACAATGCTCTTCGCCAAATTTCATAGTTCTATGTCAACGGGAAGTACCCTGTGGGTTTTAATTTATGTGCGCGTTGAAATATGCCATTTTTTACGACATAAACGGCTTGTTAATTCTTGGGTAACGATGCGTCGTGATGATGAATGAAAAGTTCCTTTTTTCACTGAATTATGGGTTTATTAACTGGTTTACAATGATACAAAATTTTAGCATCCGTACTTCACAAAATGTCGAAACGAAGAGATGCCATCACAAGAAAAAATTAGCTGTTGTGGTAAAATATGATGGTTTCT